>JAODAL010022529.1:0-64519 GCA_025379985.1 Phyllomedusa bahiana
TTAAGGAAAAGGGGGTCAACCCCCTTTACTGCATTATACCAAATTAATGGCCCTTTATACGGGGGGCCATTATCTTGTTTTTTTGGGGGTCCTATTACCATTACATTTTGAAACCAGAAGTAGGTCAAGTAGGATTACCAGAATTATTTATATTTGCCAAATGCCAAAATTAATTAGAGAGAGTTTTTTAAGGCATTTTTATTACTCTCTGCAAAGTCAAGAATTTCCATACATTTCCTTAGTATTTGGCAGCGTTGCCCTTAAACTGTAGGACTTGGGTCAAATGTTTTGGATCCTTCCACAAGCTTCTCACAATAGTTGGTAGGAATTTTGGCCCATTCCTCCTGACAGAACTGGTGTAACTGAGCCATGTTTGGAGGTCACCTTGCTCGCACCTGCCTTCCAGTTTTGTTCATAAATTTTCAATAGGATTGAGATTGGGGCTTTGTGATGGCCACTCCAAAACATTGACTTGGTTATCCTTAAAGGGGTTTTGCCACGATCTCGTTTCATACCTCCTGCATCCAGCTCTTCAGCTCTGTGTGCTCAGAAGGGGGGTGTGTGATTTGTTTGAATTGCATATCATGTGACCAGCAGGATGACATAAACGGGCCCTTTCCTCTCTGTAGCCAAAAAGGTCTGCTTATGTGTAGAACTATAAGTAGCTACATTGTAGCTCAGAGGTAAAACTTTTGCCTCCAGGCACAAGGGTCCTCGGTTCAAATCCCTCCAGAAACCAAACCTGTACATTTTTTTTTCTCTTTATCAATGCACACACCTGATTGAAGTTTCTTTTTTAATTTATTTGCACTGTTTGACTAATTACTAAGGAGCACAGAAGATGGGAGTAGAATGACAGCACCTGGGGTTTGAACACCCAGCCTGAGAAGAGAGGTGATGTCTGAGCATGTGCGGCCAGGACTGAGGAGCTCTCATCACTGGTTGTATCCCTGGAGACAACTGTAAAAAATTTGGATCACTAAGGAGCAGCTAAAACAAAAAGCGGTGCAGAATTTTTAATAATGATGAATGGTGAAAATGTTTAAATTATTTAAATTTACAAACTTCCCACGTCAATGTTACTTTGTGGCAAAACCCCTTTAAGCCACTTTGTAACCAGTTTGCGTTTATATTTTTCTTTTGAAGTAATGGCTTCTTCCAGGCAGAGTGGCCTTTCAGCCCATGTTTACACTTGTTTCACTGTGGATAATGACACAATCTTACCAGCTCCTGCCAGCATCTTCACAAGGTCTTTGGCTTTTGTTCTTGGGTTGATATGCACATGTCGGACCAAAGTACTTTCAGCTCTGAGACACAGAACCCATCTCCTTTATGAGTGGTATGATGGCTAGAATAAAACAATTTAAAGAGGAAAATAGCGCTGGTGGTAAGTTTACTACACAAATTACTATAGCATATGACTCTTGGGTAATAAAACCACTATATTAAGTGTCAGGTTAGACTTTTATTCTCAAAAAACAACGCGTTTCACAGGCAAATATGAGCCTACTTCATCAGGATGGCTGGACATTCCCATCTTGTTTGTACTTGCGTATAATTGTTTGTACAGATGAATGAGGCACCTTCAGGTATCAGGAAATTGCACCCAAGGATGATTCAGTTTTGTGCAAGTTCACAATTCTCTTCCTGATATCTTGGTTGATTTCTTTAGATTTTCCCATGATGTTACACACAGAAGCATTGTGTTTCTGGTGTTCAATTGAAAAAACATCCACAGTTGTGTCTCTAATTAACTCAGATGTTGCCAATAAACTTTTTAGAAGCTTTCAAAGACATGACATCATCATATGGGCTGTCCCAAATTGTTTAACAGCAGAGTAATCCTAGTGTATGTAAGCTTTTGACTATACAGAAAATAATAAAAATGCCCTAAAAAATTCTCTCTCATTTTTCTGGCATTTCACAAAAATAAATAATTGTGGCTCCTAATTGACCTAAAACGGGGAAGGTTTATTCTGATTTCATGTCAGATAGTGAGAAAAAACAGATTTTTATATAGTGTACGTAAACTTCTGGTTTCAACTGTATATATTGAGGGGTCCTATTACCTATCTATATATACTGGTGGCCCTATTACCTATCTATATACTGCGGGCCCTATTACCTATCTACATATTTGGGGCCCTATTACATATCTATATATACTGGGGCCCTATTACCTATCTATCTATACTGGGGGCCCTATTAACTATCTATATACTGGGGGCCCTATTACCAATTTATATATACTGGGGGCCCTATTAACTATCTATATATGTACTGGGGACCCTACCTATTTATTACCTATCTATATATACTGGGGGCCCTATTACCTATCTATGCTGGGGACCCTATTACCTATCTATATATACTGGGGGCTCTATTATCTATCTATATATGTACTGGGGGCCCTACCTATTTATTATCTATCTATATATACTGGGGACCCTATTACCTATCTATTTATACTGGGGGTCCTATTACCTATCTATATATACTGGTGGCCCTATTACGTATCTATGCTGGGGACCCTATTACCTATCTATATATACTGAGGGCCCTATTACCAATATACCAACTGGGGGACTCTATTGTTTATATACCTACTGAGGGACCATATTACTTATCTACAGATTGGGGACCCTATTACCTATCTACAGACTGGGGGACCCTATTATCTATGTATCTACTGGGGGACCCTATAATCTATATACCTACTGGTGGACCATATTACCTATATATCTACCTACTGGGGGGCATATAAACTATATAATTACCAACTGGGGAACAGATAACCTTTACACTTACCTATTGGGGGACACATAACCTATATACCTACCTACTGAGGAGACCTATATACCTACCTACTGGGAGGGAGTCTATAAACCTACCTAATGGAGGCCTATAAAGGAACCATGGGTCTCCAAATTCTATCATAGAAAAGCCAGTTGATATTGCTATTGTCATCCTTTTCTGTGTGAAACCCCATTAAGAAGGAAGATATATAAAAGTGAGGATTCTATAATGTCTGTGTGGTAAATTCTGCAGAGACGAGTCGTGGCCGGGAGAAGTCATCATTGCGATCTGGGCCGGATGGAGAAGATAAGTGAGAGTGAATGACTCCGATCAGAGAAGACGCCTCCTGTGAGTCACTAAATGTAACTGCAGTGAATTCTTAAAATTTTGCCGAGCCCCACACAAAATAGTTTCTACCACTACCTGGTCCTTATATGGGGATAATATATGCCTGTCTACAACTAATAGTTACATGTGGTTGCGTTTGGCCATCGTCTGGCAGTATTTTTTGATCCTTAAGTAGTAATAGCTTTGGGTCTTGGTTTTGTAGGAGTTTTTTTTAGTAACAATGATTTGTCTGATATTTGCTCCATGTATCGGTGGATTATTAGGTGACTGTTATTTATAAGGTATTACACTGTCATACGGAGATGAGCGTTTTTGAAAATGCAAATTTGTCATTGTACAGTGACTGCTGAGGAGATTGACAGGATCTATATGGAATATGCAGAAAGTTAGTGACAGGAACAGAAGTTTTTTCATTGTAAATTGTAAATACATGCTGCAGTTCACAATGTGACGTGAAAAATGCTGTGTGAATGCAGTCCTACTGAGCAAAACCTAACCAAAGGGTGGTCCCGATTTTTTTAGGCACCTAGCAACACCTGCGGGACCCACTTTATGCCTTGATATACACTACCATTCAAAAGTTTGGGGTCACTTAGAAATTTATTTCAATGAAGCTAACATTAAATTAATCAGAAATCCACTCTATACATTTTTAATGTGCTAAATGACTATTCTAGCTGCAAACGTCTGGTTGTTAATGTAATATCTACATAGGATTATAGAGGCCCATTTACAACAACCATCACTCCAGTGCTCTAATGGTACATTGTGTTTGCTAACTGTGTAAGAAAGCTATTGGATGTTTTGAAAACCCTTGAAAACCCCTTTTGCAAGTTGTTAGCACAGCTGAAAACAGTTTTGCTGGGTTAGAGAAGCTACAAAACTGACCTTCCTTTCTACTTGAGAATCTGGAGCATTACATTTGTTGGTTCGATTAAACTTGCAAAATGGCCAGAAAAAGAGAACTTTCATGTGAAACTTGACAGTCTATTCTTGTTCTGAGAGATGAAGGCTATTCCATGCGAGAAATTGCCAAGAAACTGAAGATTTCCTACAACGGTGTGTACTAATCCCTTCAGAGGAGAGCAAAAAACAAGGCTCTAACCAGAGTAGAAAGAGAAGTGGGAGGTCCCGCTGCACAACTGAGCAACAAGACAAGTACATTAGAGTCTCTAGTTTGAGAAATCGACGCCTCACAAGTCCCCAACTGGCAGCTTCATTAAATAGTACCCGCAAAACGCCAGTGTCAACGTCTACAGTGAAGAGGCGACTCCGTGATGCTGGCCCTCAGGGCAGAGTGGCAAAGAAAAAGCCATATCTGGGGACTGGCTAATAAAAGGAAAAGTTTAAACCCATGACCCTAAAGAACACAGACATTGGACAGAGGAAGATAGGAAGAAAGTGTAATGGAGACAAATCGAAGTTTGAGGTGTTTGTATCACACAGAAAACATTTGTGAGACGCAGAACAACTGAAAAGTTTGCTGGAAGAGGCCTGACGCCATCTGTCAAGCATGGTGGAGGCCATGTGAGGGTCTGGGGTTGCTTTGGTGCTGGTAAAGTGGGAGATTTGTACAAGGTAAAATGGATTTTGAATAAGGAAGGCTATCACTCCATTTTGCATTGCCATACCCTGTGGACAGGCCCTGATTGGAGCCAATTTCATCCTGCAACAGGAAAATGACCCAAAGCCACCTCCAAATTATGCAGGAACTATTTAGGGAGGAAGCAGGCAGCTGGTGTTTGCGCATGCGCCCTTTTCGTATATGTGATTTTGTTCTTTTCCGGTTTGGTAGCGATATGTCATTTCCGCTCCCATTCGGTTTCCATGAACCCAACGCCGGGAAGACGCCAACAGGTAAGTCAAATGATTTTATGGATTTTATGTAATAAATATGCGAAGGTCTCATATGTCATCCTGCTACGACTAAGGGCGGATCTGCCCGAAACGCGTCAGACTGTACGGGGTGTTTCTTGTTTTTTGCTCTGCCTTCTGATATGCCTGCAATTGAAACTCTTTTTTTATGACAACAGAATAAAGTGCTGTTTTTAATTATTACTGCCTGGCCGTCCGTGTCACGCTGTCCCACTACCTTTTTCTTTATAGCTGGTATTCTATCTGTAATGAAGTGGCCAGCACAGACACCAGATCTCAACCCCATTGAGCTGTTGTGGGAGCAGCTTGACCGTTTGGGGCGCAAAAAGTGCCCATCAAGCCAAACCAATTGTGGAGGGGCTTCTGGAAGCATGGGGTGAAATTTCTCCAGATGACCTCAGCAAATTAACAGCTAGAACGCCAAAGGTCTGCAATGCTGGAATTGCTGCAAAGGGAGCGACAAAAGCAAAGTTTGAAGTAGAAAATTATTGTTTCAAATAAAAATCATCATTTCTAACCTAGTCAATGTCTGGACGAGATTTCTATTCATTTTACAACTCATTTGATAAATAAAAGTATCAGGGAAAAGACAAAATTGTCTGGGTGACCCCAAACTTTTGAACGGTAGTGTACCCTAAAAGAACTGGAGGATGGGAGGTGTCCTGATGAGACAGGTTCTTTAAAGGGGTTTTGCCATGAAGTGAGTTCCTTACCTGTTATCTGCTCAGGAGAGAAGATAAACAAAGCATGAAGGCTGCAGGGGTGAGAGGGAGGGGGGTGAGCAGAGAGTGAGGAAGAAGGGAGCATCTGCAATGTTTACTTAAATAATTACATTACAACCAGTGGATTCTCAATACAGCAGACAGCCTCATACACTGCACTTTTCCCAGCCCTTGCAAGCTCCTTCATGTTCCCTGTCATCAGATAAGAAGTGCAAACACGCAAGCACGGGCAGATCAGCTCCTGTCAGTGTCCTGGTCGTGTCTAATGTAAACTTTAAGGAAACTAAGAGGGACTGAGCAATGCTGCAGCTCTCACAGGCTTCACTTTTTGTAATCACATATATTTAGAAAAGTGATTAAATACCCATTTTGGAGGATCCCACGTCAACATTACATCGTGGCAAAACCCCTTTAACATTTGCAGTACATGAGTCGAATACCTTGTGCCTCCTATTGCTTCCTGTACATACTGAGTTTATCAGTTACCTAAACCCATCTGTAAGTATAAGACGTCTATTAACATTAAAGATATGAATCTTCCATTAGGCAGGAAAAATCCTACAAAGTCGGCAAAACTAAATCTGAGCGTTTCTCAATTTCCTTTTTTAATGGAGTTTTCCCCGTACTTGTTATTCTTTACCTGTGTTAATATTTCATCTGTAATACTGTAAATGATTCAGTTTAAAGATCCCATAAATAAAGTGTCTTTTTTTCTCACTAGAGATTTGAGAAATTAATGAGCTCCAATTGAAAGCGGAAAATCCCACCCAGCTCCGGTTCATCCACACACCCTTCAAACACTTCTCTCAAGAGAAAAACACAGCAATTTCTACTGACAAGCTACAAAGTACTTTCAAATTGCCTAAGGGGTAAAAATTTGCTTTGCACTGCAGGCCCCAAGAGAAAGCTAAGTAATAACCAATGCTAAAATTCTCTCTCTGAACAATAGCAAAATCTGTATAACATCTGCAGGCAGAGTATGATTAAAAGGCTGCATAGAAATGAATGTACTATTATGTTATAAAGGTGCCAACTCCATATGAACAAAAATGTGTTTACAAAGAAAACTTTTTGGGCACAGCGCGGGGGCGCTCTCATAAGAGGCAGGAATATGGATCCTAATCTATCTAAATGTATGGTGTCGTCATGGGTAGCACTCAGCAGTGAGCCATTATCTGGTCCTGTCTGGATTCAAACAAATCAGACTAGTGTATTGATAGGTTCCTTTGGTCAGTTGTATTGCTAGCTGTAACAGAAATGTGATGCAATCCCTGTTTGATAGTGCTGATGGTTGGTATTGCAGATGTAGCTCCAAGCTTCTGGGCCCCAAAATATTTTACTGGGCCCCCCCACTTCACGGCTGAGGCTGAAGCAGGCTACTGTGAACAATGACTTCATTATATTGTCTATCTATACTTTTCTCACCACAAAGATTAGCTTTTAACATGTAAGGAAAGGTAAATGAAGACTATTACCAATTACATTGCCGTTTTCATTTTGTTTTTTTAAGTAGTTAAGGAAGATTTTATGGGCTGTTTGTGTAAACAAATTTCTCTAGTTTAACAACTAGCTCTCCCTGCTCTTTCTCTTATCTGATTGATTCAAGCTGTAGGTAAACAGGAATCCCCCAGTAGGTACACAGATAAGGGCTTCCAGTAGGTAGGTAGGTAGACAGGTTCCTCCTAGTGGGATTAGTAGGCACCCATATAGGTAGGTAGGAAGATATGAGTCCCCAGTTGGTATATAGGTAGATAGAGGCCCCCAGTAGGTAGGTAAATTAGGATCCCCAGTTGGTACGTAGGTACATAGAGGACCCAGTAGGTAGGTAGATATTAGCCCCCAGTGGATAGAGGCCCTCAAGGTAGGTGTTAGGAAAAAGGGTAAACCCCCAGAGGCATGATGGGTCCAGCAGTGGTAGGCGGTAACATGACCCCAGTATTGGGGGGCCCCCAGTAGGTAAACAGGCATTCCCCATCCCCCAGTAGGTAGCTAGATAAGGGCCCCCAGTAGGTAGGTCATGAGTCACTCCCTGCTGAGTCTTCTCTCTAGCACATTAGCTTGTTTATTTAAATTTTTAAGGGGTTTTTGTGTGCCATGCTGTTTTACAGAGCCACGGTCTTCGTTTTCATGCTTCCTCATTTTCCCGGGTTAGGCGGGGTGGTTCATAGCAGTGATTAGATATCAGCTCCATTTTCCAGCTCTTCTAACTGCACGACATGACTGAGGAGATGTAAACTATGGGAGCTTTTACACATGCGTTTTTTTGCAGTTTTAAAATTTCCTCCAATAACACTGCCTTTATTACCAGCAAGCTCTTTCATTGCAAGTTATTCAGGAAGGGGTTTTAAGTAAGTTTCAATATTGTTTAAGTCTGGATAAAAAATCAAAAATAACTAATCCCTGTGTTTGTTAGGATAACCCCCTCTTTTCTCAGCTAAAACCCTCCTAGTGATTCACTTTCCCCGCCTAATAAAACAAAGGCAAAGGAGCAGGACAATAACAAAAAACCGTGTCACTCGAGCTGATAAATTCAATCTCATATCCTGACCAGGGTAAGATCAAAAGACTAATGTATTTCCAAAAAGTCTTGATTTAACGTACCCTACATTTTGGAAGCTAATCTTTGTAGTGAGACAACCTCTTTAATGACAAGCTTAAACCCTTAAAGCTCTGTAGCCTTGTGCACTACAGATTATAAACTTCCTACATCCATGCCACTGTAACAGGATCAGGGCCGCCATCAGAAATTGTAGGGTCCCATACAGCTGAAGTGTAGAAGCTGAAGTAGGTAGGTAGGGCCCCCCAGTAGGTAGGTAGGTAGATAGTGCACCCCCAGTAGTTATGTAGGTAAATATGGGCCCCCAGTAGGTAGGTAGATTGATACTTCCCAGCAGGTAGGTAGGTAGATTGATTCTGCCCAGTAGGTAGATAGGTACACAGAGCCCTCAGTAGGTAAGTAGATAGAGGCCCCCAGTAGGTAGGTAGATAGGAGAACCAAGTAGGTAGGTAAGTATATAGGGGCCACAAGTATTTAGGTAGGTAGATAGAAGCCTCCAGTAGGTAGGTAGGTATGTAGATAGTGCCCCCCCAGTAGGTAGATAGATAGGGGCCCTCTTTAGGTAGTTTGGTAGGTAGATAGGGTCCCCTAGTAGGTAGGTAGGTAGGTAGATACAAGCACCTAGTAGATAGGGGCCCCCAGTAGGTAGATAGGTAAACAGGCATCCCCAGGTAGGTAGATAGATAAGGGCCCCCAGTATATAGGTAGGTAGTCAGCTTCCTCCTTGTAGGTAGATAGGCACCCCCTAGGAAGATTGGAGCCCCCAGTTGGTATTTAGGTAGATAGAGACCCCAGTGGGTATGTAGGAAGCTAGGTGCCCCCCAGTAGGTAGGTAGGAAAATAGGGGTCCCCAGTAGGTAGGTAAGTAGATAAGGGCCTACATTAAGTAGGTAAATAGGTGCTACCCAGAAGGTAGTTAGATAGATAGGCGCCCCAGTAGGTAGGTAGATAGGCACTCTCCAGTAGGTAGGAAGATAGGTGCCCCCACAAGGTATATAGGGCCACCCCAGTAGGTAGGTAAATAAGACCCCCCAGTTGGAAGGTAGTTAAATAGACACATAGGTCCCGCTTCTGCAGGTAGGTATATAGGGCCCCCAGAAGGCGGGTAGGTAGATTAGGGCTTCCCTAGAAAGTAGCTAGGTAGATTAGGGGTCCCCCCAGTAGATAGCTATGTAGATTCTGGTCTCCCTAGTAGGTAGATATTTATATTAGGGACTCCCAGTAGATAGGTAGGTAGATTAAGAGCCCCCTAGCAGGCAGTTAGATTAGGGGTCTCCTAGTAGATTAGGGCCCCCAATAGGTATCTATATTAGGGGTCCCCAGAAGGCAGGTAGATTAAGGCTTCCCTAGTAGGTAGGTAAGTAGATTAGGGTCCCCAAAAGGTAGCTATATTAGGGACCCCCCAGGAGGTAGGAAGATTGGGTCCTCTGGTAGTTAAGTAGTGCCTGGTTCAATGTGCAGCTTCTCCCCACCCCTCAACTTAACTGACAGCTCTCTCCAATGTTTGTCTAAAGGGAGAGAGCCATCAGTCAAGCTGAGAGGGCGGGGACCCGGGACAACTTCACTGGGTGTTTTTACCTGGGAATGCCGCAGGTTTAGGGATGGGTAACCTGCAGCTATTTCATGCTGCCTGTTCTTCGGGCAGCATAAAGTATCTGACAAGTTCCATTTAAAGGGGCTTTCCACTTTGGACAAGCCCAACTTTTTGGAAGTGAACATTGACAATTAGATAATTACAAAGTGTTCTCCACCTGTGATCTTTGAGGAAACCTAGCAATAGAAGGAGAATCAGGAGAATCCACTAGAACTTTCCAACAGGTTGTAGTTACTTGTTATCCAGTTATTGGTGCTCCCAATGTCTTTGGATCATTGGCAAATTCGAGACAAGGGGTTTCAAACTCAAATTAACAGTGGCCCAAAATTAAAAACTTGCCAACCTTGATATTTATTGAAAAAATGTCTTTATGAAGTTTTAGCAGCATGATCCGCAATTGGTCTTTAGGATGGCATCTACCAGTGAGCCAGAGTGAAGGGTATGTTCTTTATGTGGGAGATTAAAAATGCTCATCCCCTTCTGGGTTGCTGCGGCAAGACAGAATCCTGTCTATTCCCTCAAGTTCTATCCCTCCCCCTCCCCCCAGTCTTATGTCCTGGTATGCTCTTGAGGCCAAAGAAACAATCCGGTACCCACTTTATTTGTACTGAGCACAGCCCATTAACTCATTAACTGTGTTCTGTGGTATTCACGGTGTTTCTTATGTGCACAGCGTAGCATCTCTATTTTGAGTACCATGCTGCCTGCAGAGATGCTGGGGCTGAGAAGGAGCTGTGAGCTCCTCCTATCTTATCAGTCTTCCAGCTGTGCATTATCAGTCCTACCTCTGTCTGAGTTGTTTCTCCAATGTGGTCCCTTCTCTGCTCTATGCAATGGGTAGGTGCTGAGTAAGTGCAGTGTGATGACAGCTCCTGGCTTTCTCCTCTGTATCCTGCCTGGCTGTTCCTTGTGGGCCAAATATAATTACATTGCGGGCCAGAGCTGGTCCTCGAGCCTGAGTTTGACAAACTTGTTTTAGAAGGAATGCAATTCCCAATATTCACAGGGTTCTCATGAAATGTAGTTTCTCTTGGCTCTGTTAGAATGGTACTTTTTATATGGAAGAATCACAATATTTTGGTCCTATATCGACCCTTCTCAAGTCACTACTGACGCAGTTGGAGGAAATGCCGACCTGTTACAGCAACTTTGTTGGAGAACATCCTGAGTCATTATCCCTACAGTGGAAACTGTGTTCCTTCAATTAACTTTTTGTCAATTGTTTGTCAACTTCTGTCTTCTACGTTTTCTGGAATAAAACTCCTTGATTTTACATTATACTCACATTCTGTTTTCTAGAGTGCCGTGGATACCTCTACAGTGATTACTCTTGGGTCCGTAATGGGTACCCTTTCTCCACTGATCACCGTTTTTTCAGCAGTGTGCATCTCTCTCATTTCTCCTGCTATTTCTATGGTTGTCCTTCCTTGGACCACTTTGGTAAATACCAACCAGTGCATACCAGGAACACCCCATTTTAAAGTATCACTGATGTGGTCTCCAATTTAAAGTGACAGGAAACTATTTTCAACAAAGGATACAGTTCCAGCAAGGGATCATATACAGTTCAGCCCCTTCCCAAGCTCAGGACATGAGATGCAAGAGATGCTTAGCTATCCCTACGAGTAGACATCATCATGAGCACTCTGATCTTCCATGGTCTAGGTGAAGACATCTAGTTATTTAGTTGAATGCTTCTCATAATAGGGGTTGGGTTGTGACAATGTAATGGCTGGACTGGGGCAGAAGGTTAGGCCCAGAGCTGTAGACCCAGTACAGTGTCATAGTTTAGATTAAATAGTGACTAAATCCATAACGATAGTGATGTCCTTTTCATCGGATGAGCATGGTGTTCTCAGTTAATAAGAGAAATGCCTGTTAGCACAGTATAATTGGTGTGGGAATATGGTCGATCTCAACAAAGCTGATCACAATTTAGAATGGCTCCTCAGGTAAACTAAAGATAAACTAACAAAGTAAGAGGGGAATTATGTCTTTTATTTCCTTCAGGAACCCAAAAATCTCCAATATGAAAGATCTAAAGGCAAAACTCCACTTTTAGACAACTTCTGCATTTCATGGATAAGATTTACGGATTATCCGAGAAAATTTGTAATAATTCTCATTTTATGGGCTGCTTCCTCATTCAGTTACTTCTAAATTCACTACGTTTTCCTGTTAACAGACAGCAGAGCCTTGTGGAGGTTCAGGTGACACACACCTAGGGGGAATTCACACCTGGAAGGTAAAGCCTCTAGCTGGCATATGGACGAGATTTGGGATAGATGAGATTTCACTCTTAAACTGAATAGGAGTCAAATCCACAGTGAATTCAAACGAAGATTTGCTTCAAATGTTGCAAATATTAAGTGTTTCTGAGAACTCAAAAAACACTACAATTTTTTGGGCCATATTCACAGCTCAATGGCTGGACTAGACTGGACCCAGTAGCAGGCAGCTCTAGCCTACCTGGGGAAAATTAACAGGTGCAGCTACCCCACTGCTAGGGGAACAATTAGATGATAAAACAACTGCACATTAATACCTGTTCAAACCAGCATGCAGAAAAGCCACAGACTCGCAAGACATGAGGACCATTGACGCCGGTTACGAGCTTGCGTATCGGGGCCCCTGTACCAACTAATACCTCATATTTAACATTTTTCCAGTATGTCATATTTTTTTATCTGCCCAACAGTGCTGGGGAGCGGAGGGTGCCTGTGTTTTGTGTTGGACACCCAGAAAGTGCTGGGCAGCCCGCCTAATCTAATAGTATGGGCGTTACTAATAGGCTGTAAGCCAGCATGGTGTACCACACATATCTGTATTTATGGAACCCTTCTGTATCGCCTTATTTGTATACAATTGTAGTACCAGCAACCACCCCCCTCATGCATGGAGGGTATGTGAATGGTTGTTTTATTGGTATTTTTGCATTTGTGCAATCTCCCCATGCATTATACTGTGGCTTTTCTGCATGCTGATGTGAACAGGTATTAAATTAATGTGCAGTTTTTTTTTTAAATCTAATTGTTCCCCTAGCAGTGGAATATGTGAGCTGCTGCTCAGCAATTAGCTGCACCTGTTAATTTTTCCCAGGTAGCATATAGGCCAGAGCTGCCTGCTACTGGGTCCAGTCTAGTTCAGTCATTGAGCTGTGAATATGGCCCAAAAATTTTATTGTTTTTTGAGTAAGTAATGTCCCATTTTTTGTATGTGTTGTTTCTGAGAACTCACCACACCTCCACAGTGGAAATCTATATGCATATCCATCTGAAAAATCTGCTGTATGTAGACTTACTTTTAGGATGTATCACACATTGCAGTAATGTTGCGGTTGGTGCCGCAAGTGGTAAACCGGTGGTAACTATGCCTTAATTACAAAAAACTGCTGCAAACATACAATGTTACTGCAACATTTGATTTTACCCTTATCGATGAGAAGTGATAAACTGCTGCCCGTATTACTAGAGGGCTATATTACTTTTTCAGTGATTTATATTGGTGGCAATGTATAGCACTTTTTATTAGGCACCATACTATACTGCACTTAGAATTAGCCACTCCCTGGTATGGTTATTTATACCTTGTATAACAGTACATAGTGAGGCTGGAGCTGCTTAAAGAGAACCTGTCACATAGCTGATGCCCCCCTTGCTGAGGACAGCACACGCTAGTGTCAGACCTGCTGTTTCCAGCGCTGGGCCCCTTCTTCTGTAAGATGCGGGATTTTTTTGTGTATTTAATGCTCAAATCTGCAGTTTTCAGCCAGAAGAGTCATTCAAAGAGTCATTCAAAGGCATTTAAGGGAACGGATGCTAAAATGAGGAGCCTTCTCAATACAGACCAATAAGTGAATTTGTTGCAATACTTTTATTACAGTGGTCAAGGTCAGCCCTAGCAGAAAGATGAAATCCGTTTCCACATGTCATGATTATATGAAGCTTTGGTCCTGTGCGGATCGCCTCGTATCAAAGAATTGTGGTCATAGTGGTGGAAAAAACTCACCACAGGAACACAAATCCTAGTTTTAAACATGACTTCAGAGCTGAGGAGCTCACGGCTTACTGCTTCCAATTAAGAGAGTGAGCAGGAGAACTGTTGCATATCATAATCATTCATGAATAATTTTCAGATACTCTGACTGCACGAGATCCCATTGTATTACCGCGATGCGTAAATAAGAGAGACATAGAAGTGATAGAGTAAGACAATAAAGCAACAGCTACAGGCTTTGTGCATTTACAACACATTTTACCTTCAGTGCAAGTAAAAATGTTTGCAAATAATCTTTGTATACAGCTCCCATGTAGACCTATGTGACACCATGGTTATCAAAACTGTTGGGCTTTAGGTTGACTTTTTTTAGCGACTTTCACCAAAATTTATTTTGGTCTGATCTGAATCCAAGCACTTTTGATCAGCCCCAACTAAATTGTGGAGGTTAAGTTATCATTCTATTGCACTCCCAGTCCAGCGTCACTTCTGGTAGGCAAAACAAAAGTATAAGGAACGATAAGTTTACACTTTAAAACCCATAAGGAATACAGACTATTACTCCAACTGAGAGTTAGGGATAGGTTAATTTTTTTAACCAGTTTAGCTAAAACATATCAAACCTAACAGTGACCTACTTGAGCAACACTAGTTACCAGCAAGTAAGCAATCATTGTAGGTAATTTGGTTACACATTATTCCACTGATTCCTGCTGACCTGTTCTTTATGACCACAGTAACAGTTGTCAGGCTTTGTTAGCATTATACAGATATGGGATAGTTTACTAGCCACATTGTGTTTACTCAGTAAAATCATATGTGTGACCTATAATTTTAAAGTATTCTGTTGTATTCTGCTATTTGGCCACAAGATGCCACTGTTCCCCGTTTCTGGTGTATGCAAATTAGAGACTTATGACTACAGACATGAGGCTGCAGCCATCTTAGGAGAATCAGGGGAAGACACAGAGAGATCAGGAGAGGACAGATGCTGGGCGAGGATCGACTCAGCTTTCCTGAATCTGTTAGGTCCCGGACTGTGAGCTGCTGCTGAGAGAGAGAGAGAGGAGTTTGGCTGTTTACATTGATGCTGTTGGCAAAGAAATCCCCGTGAATGAAGGAACACTCTGCAGAGACTTAGAGGAGCGACTACATCTAGGATATCGGCTCCAACAGCAGGGATCTTCACCTCAGAATAGCAACTGCTGGCCATCACAGTTACACCCAGGTCAAACACGTGCACGCCAATGAACCCAGGACTGTTTGCAGGTCTGTAGTTAGCCTAGTTAGAGCAGGTTTTGTTTCAGGTCATAAGTGTTAATCCATGTACGCCTCTTGATTCAGGACATTGGACGAGGCTTGCTATAGCACTGTAACTAATGCAACCAGTTTGCATGTGAAAGAATCTGTATTATATGTATATTTCTGGGGATAGCAGGTAGAGCTGGTTAAGTTGTAAGCTGCTGTGCTACACCTCAAGCGCAACTTTAAACGGTACCAGACACCAATGTTCCTGTTTCTGTACAGTATAAAAAGGCAAAGGGTGTTTGCCCTTTCCGAACCCCGCAAGTAGGTAAACTTATCATGCATCCAGAGGATACACTTCCGGCGGCACGCTGTGTAGCACAGGGGTCTCATCACAACTTTGTACACTTTGTACACGTGTATTTGGGGAATTTGTTCACCATACTTTCCTGAAAAGTTAATTAAATTATACTGTTGTTGAACTGGTTTTGGAGTTCATCCGTGACTTCGCTGTATTCTGGGAAGCCTACCTCGGTATGCGGCTTACACAGACATTGCAGTTATACATTACTTTTTTTACATAACTTTTTTGGGGGGTCATTGTGACTACTTAAATATATGGTAGCCCTTGCTTTGAAGTTTATCAGTAAATATATCATTTAAAAGAAAAAAAAAATCCATCTCTATAAATAGTTGCCCTGGCTGATCATAATGGGTCCAGTTAATAGAACCCACAGTCATCAGCTGGGCAAGATTTGTTCTATGATTTATGTAGTTTTACATGCCATCCGGGATCAAATTATAGCAAGTACACATCACCTCAAACATCTTGGTGGACTCCAATATTCACTCCTACTCAAGGCCATTCAGTTATCGTACAAAGCTCTGAAGAGGTGGCAAGGTGGCTGCATGTGTGTCTTTCACTATTTATATAGATCCATATACACTGCTCAAAAAAATAAAGGGAACTCTTAAACAAATCCAAGTCATAAAAAACAGAAACTAGTCTTTTTTAGTACTTCTCTGCTTAGGTCTCAAATTGCAAACCTACTTAAATAATGTCCTATAGAACATCTTTACAGCAATTTTTCTGTTCAGGGTGCCCTATAAAATGTACAGTACTTAGAGCACCACCAATCTGAATCCATTCTTGATGTTGGCCATACATGTTTAGTTTAGGATCATGAAAAGCAGAAACTTGTTCTTTTAAGTATTTCTCTCCTTAGATTCAAACTGGAAATCCACTTTTGTAATGTCCTATAGGGCATCTTTATTGTGGTTGATCTTATCCGAGTGCCCTATAAAATGCTTTCCTCAGGGCTCCACTATCCTTAACCTGGCCTTGTTGCTAATCATACTTGCTTGGGTTTTTATCATTAAAAGCAGAAAATGTTTTTTGCTTAGATTTTTCTCCTTAGATCCCAAATTGGGAACCGTCTTCTTTAGTGTCCTATAGGGCATGTTTACAGCGGTTTTTTATGATCTGAGTGCCATATAAAATGCTTTACTCAGGGATTCAACAACCATAGGTTAGGACCATGCCAAGCAGAAAGTGGTTCTTTAGAATTACTCTCCTTAGGTCTCAAACTGGAAACCCAGTTTTGTAATGTCCTTCAGGACAACTTTATAATGGTTTTTCTGATTCGAGTGCTCTACACGATGCTTAACTCAGTGCTTCCAAACCTTAATCGGGCTTTGTTTCCAGCCATAACTTGGTTGAGTTGGGATCATGAAAAGCAGAAACTTGTTCTTTTTAGTATTTCTCTCCTTAGGTTCCAAACTGGAAATCCACTTTTGTAATGTCCTATAGGGCATCTTTATTGTGGTTGATCTGATCCGAGTGCCTTATAAAATGCTTTCCTCAGGACTCCACTAACCTTAACCTGGCCTTGTTGCCAATCATACTTGCTTGGGTTGGGATCATAGAAAGCAGAAACTGTTTTTTTTGCTTAGATTTTTCTCCTTAGGTCCCAAATTGGGAACCCTCTCCTTTAGTGCCCTATAGAGCATCTTTACAGCGGTTTTTATGATCTGAGTGCCCTATAAAATGCTTTACTCAGGAATTCAACAACCATAGGTTAGGATCATGCCAAGCAGAAATTGGTTCTTTAGTAGTGTTGAGCGATTTTTATCGACAAAGTTGAAATCGGCAAGGTTTGTTATGTGATCGAGAAAATTTATCCAAGACATCCATGAGTATATCATTAGCTGGATAAAAACACACATCTGTGCATCTATATTAAGTTATCGAGAGTGCGCCATTTTTACGCGGAGCTGCTTTCACTGTAAGTTTTGGCTGGCCGGGGGGGCCAGCAAATGAGATTACACAGAAATAGATGCAGGGTATGAACGTGTGTGCGACCCATGACTGGGACATGTGTATGTACGATTGGCTGGAAAATCACATGACCTCGTGTTAGCATAGAACATCGTTTCCTGTTTCAGCCTCAGTGTCCTCTCAGCGTCTCATAGGATTAGGTACGTGCGCTCTGCCATGTGCAAACAGCTCAGGCGAAATTAGTCTATTTCTAGCACTTAGAAACCTCTACTATTAGCTGTGATCCTTCCAATAGTTAGATAGGGATTGAACATTTTATGGTGAGTTAGACTAGAGAATTTTAAAGCAGAATTCTACCACTGTAAATTCACAGGCCGTCGGGAGCGGGAGCGGGGGGCCCTCGGCGAACACAGACAAGGCTCTTATCTATAAAGAACACTGATAAAGTTCACCAAGACTTAGTTATGACAAATGTATTGTAATATCCTTTATTATTAACAGTTTAAGCACTATTGAACATCAGTTTTCTCCTGTGATATTGTGGACAGCCTGAACTTATATTGATAAACAACATTTCTAGTAAACTGCAGGTCTCTTTGTTAGCTGCAAAACTCCACTTTTATTACATGTAATACATTCAGAGTAGGGTGTTCAATTACTTCCCATTACACCTCATGACTGTTTATACTCCCACCTTGCACTTAATTACAAAACCAGCAATCTTGTAGTCAGCAAAGGTTGTTTTGTGCCAAAAATACCGGTTAGCGTACGAAAACATCACAGTTACGTGATTTTTGACTTTTGCGCACCCAGCACTGTTCATTGACGCAGCATCTACGCAAATCTAAACACAGCCAGTCTATATTCACCACAGGTGAATTAAAAGGTGCAAAAAATACAGTTTATTATATCAAAACATAACAGTTACGTGTTTTTTTGACTTTTGCGCACCCAGCCACAGTTCATTGACGCAGAGCATCCTACGTAAATCATAAAACAGCAACTCAATATTCACCCCAGTTGAATTGAAAGGTGCTAAAAATACCAGTTTATTATTAAAACATAACCATTTACTGGTTTTTGTGACTTTATGCCGCACCAGCACTGTTCTTGGA
Source organism: Phyllomedusa bahiana (assembly GCA_025379985.1). Lineage (NCBI taxonomy): Eukaryota > Metazoa > Chordata > Amphibia > Anura > Hylidae > Phyllomedusa > Phyllomedusa bahiana. The sequence goes on from JAODAL010022529.1 coordinate 18,527, forward strand.
CGCAGCATCTACGTAACTCTAAAACAGCAAATTTCTAATATCACCACAGGTGAATTGGCAAAGGTGCAAAAAATACACGTTTATTATAACAAAACATTAACAGTTCGTGTTTTTTCTGTACTTTGGCGCACCCAGCAACTGGTTCATTGACGCAGCACTCTACGTAAATCATAAAACAGCATTCTATATTCACCACAGGTGAATTGAAAGGTGCCTAAAAATACAGGTTTATTATATCAAAACATGAACAGTGTACTAGTATTTTGACTTTTGCGCACTCAGCACTGTTCATTGACGCAGCATCTACCGGAAAAATCTTAAAACAGCAATTCTATATACACCACAGGTGAAGTTGAAAGGTGCAAAAATTACATGTTTATTATATCAAAACATAACAGTTTTACGTGTTTTTTGTACTTTTTGACGCACCCAGCACTGGCGTTCATTGACGCAGCATCTACGTAAATCTTAATAAAACAGCAATTCTATATTCACCACAGGTTGAATGTGAAAGGTGCAAAAAATACCGTTTATTATATCAAAACCTAACATATTTACGTTGTTTTTTTGAACTTTTGCGCACCCAGCAACAGTTCTTTTGACGCAACATCCTACGTAAATCTTAAACCAGCAATTCCTAAAATCACCAAGGTGGGAATTGAAAGGTGACAAAATACCTTTCTTAAATCAAAACATAACAGTTACGTGTTTTTTTTTGACTCTTAGCACACCCAGCACAGGTCCATTGACGCAGCATCTACGTAAATCTTAAAACCAGCAATTCTATAATTCACCACAGTGAATTGAAAAGGTGCAAAAAATAACGAATATTATATCAAAACATAACAGTTACGAGTTTTATCTGACTTTTTGCGCACCCAGCACTGTTCATTGACGCAGCATCTACGTAAATCTTAAAACAGCAATTCTATATTCGACACAGGTGAATTGGAAATGTGCAAAAAATACAGTTTATTATATCAACACATAACAGTTACGTGTTTTGGATTTAGCGCTCCATACTACTGTTTCATTGACGCAGCATCTACGTAAATATTAAAACAGAATACTAATTCACCACAAGGTGAATTAAAGGTGCCAAAAACACGTTATTATCATCAAAACATAACGTTTACGTTGTTTTTTAGACTTTTTCGCGCACCCAGCACTGAGCTTCATTGACCAGCATCTACGTTCAAGATCTTAAAACAGCAATTCTATATTCACCACAGGTGAATATCGAAAGTGGGAAAAAAATACCTGTTTATTATATCAAAACATAACAATTTACTGTTTCTTTGACTTTTCGCGCAACTCAGCACTGACTCATTAGGACCGCAGCATCTACCTAACATCTCCCTAAAACCAGCAATATCTCTACTAATCACCACAGGTGAATTGAAAGGTGCAAAAAAACAGTTTTTACATTATATCAAAACATAACAGACTTACGATATTTTTGGACTGTTTGCGCAACCAGCACTGTTCAATTTATGCAGCATCTACGTAAATCTTAAAAACAGCAAATTCTATAGTTCCCCACAGTGAATTGAAAGGTGCAAAAAATACCGTTTATTATATCAAACATAACATTTACGTGTTTTTTATGACTTTTGCGCACCCCCAGCACTGTTCATTGAACCGCAGCATCTACGTAAATCTTAAAACAGCAATTCTATATTCACCACGATAAGTGAAGGTGCAAAAATACCGTTTCATTTATATCAAAGACATAACAGTAACGTGAGTTTTTTTACGACACTTCTTTTGCGACACCCCAGCACTGTTCAATTGAACGCACAGCAATCTACGTAAATCTTAAAACAGCAATTTTCTATATTCACCACAGGTGAATTTGACTAAGGAGTGCAAAAAATACCGTTCATTATATCAAAACATAAACAGTTTACGTGTTTTATGACTTTTGCTAGCACCCATCAGTTTTTTTCTCTTTTTCTTGATTTTCTTGTCTCTCAGCGGGGGAGGGGGGGGTTTTTTGGGGGGGGGGGTTTTCTGTTCATTTGACGCAGCATCTACGTAAATCTTAAAACAGCAATTCATATTCACCACAGGTGAATTGAAAGGTGCAAAAAAAAACCGTTTATTTATCAAAACATAACAGTTACGTGTTTTTTGACTTTTTGCCAGCACCCACAACTGTTCATTGACGAGCATCTACGTAACTCTTAAAACAGCAATCTTTATTCACCACAGTGAAATTGAAAGGTGCAAAAAATACCGATTATATATCAAAAATAACAGTTACGTGTTTTTTTGACTTTAAGCGCACCCAGCACAGTTCATTGACGCAGCATCTACATAAATCTTAAACAACAGCAATACTATATTCACCACAGGTGAATTGAAAGGTGGCAAAAAATACCGTTTATTATACAAAACAAAACAGTTACGTGTTTTTTGGCTTTTGCGCAAACCAGCACGTTTCATTGACGCAGCATCTACGTAAATCTTTAAAACAAGCAATTCTATATTCACCACATGGGTTGATTTGAAAGGTGCAAAAAATACAGTTTATTATATCAAAACATAACAGTTACGTGTTTTTTGAGGACTTTTAGCGCACCCCGAGCACTGTTCATTACTCAGCATCTACGAAAATCTTCTAAAACAGCAATTCCTATATTCACCACAGGTGAATTGAAAGGTCAAAAAATACCGTTTATTATATCAAAACAAAACGTTACGTGTTTTTTGACTTTCGCGCACCCAGCACTGTTCATAGACGCAGATCTACGTTAAATCTTACAACAGCAATTTCTATATTCACCACATGTTTAATTGACAATGTTCAAAAAATACCGTTTTATTATATCAAAACATAACAGTTACTGTGTTTTTTGACTTTTTGCGCACCCAGCACCATGTTCATTGACGCAGACAATCTACTTAAATATTAAAACAGCAATTCTATATACACCACAGGTGATTTGAATGGTGCAAAAAATAAAGTTTATTATATCAAAACAAAACAGTTACGTGTTTTTTGTCGGACTAATAGATGCGCGCAACCTCATCACTGTTCCATTGACGCACAGCAATCTACGTAAAATCTTGAAAACAGCAATTCTATATTCACCAAAGGTGAATTAGAAAGGGTGCAAAAAAATACCGTTTTATTATATCAAAACATAACAGTAGCTTGTTTTTTTTGACTTTTCTGCGCACGCCAGCACTGTATCATTGACGCAGCATCTACACTAATCTATCTTAAAACATGCAATTCAATATTCACCACAGGTAATTGAAAGGTGCTAAAAAATACAGTCTATTATAACAAAACATCCCAGTTACGTGCTTTTTTGACTTTTTGCGCACCCAGCACTGTTCATTGACGCAGCATCTACGTAAATCTTAAAACAGCAATTCTATATTCACCACAGGTGAATTGAAAGGTGCAAAAAATACCGTTTAATTATATCATAAACTAACATGTTACGTGTTTTTTGACTTTTGCGCACCCAGCACTGTTCATTCGAACGCTGCCTCTACGTATATCTTAAAACAGCAATTCTTATAATCACCACAGGTGATATTGAAGGTGAAAAAAAATATCGTTTTTATTATATCAAAATAACAGATACGTGTTTTTTGACCTTTTGCGCACGCCAGCACTGTTCATTTCACGCAGTCATCTACTTACAAAACTTAAAAAGCAATTCTATATTCACCACAGGTGGAATTGAAAGGTGCAAAACTACCGTTATCTTATATCAAAACATAACAGTAACGTGTTTTTTTTACTTTTTGCGCACCCAGCACTTTTTCATTGACCAGCATCTACGTAAATCCTTAAAACACAATTCTATATTCACCACAGGTGAATTGAAAGGTGCAAAAAAATACAGTTTATTATATCAAAACAAAACAGTTACGTGTTTTTTGACTTTTGCGCACCCACCATCTGTTCATTGACGCAGCATCTACGTAAAATCTTAAACACAGCAATTCTATATACACCACAGGTTGAATTGAAAGGTGCAAAAAAAATTTATTAACAGTTTTATTAATCAAAAAAATCATAACAGTTTACGTGTTTTTTGAGACTTTTGCGCACCCAGCACTGTTCATTGACGCAGCATCTACGTAAATCTTAAAACAGCAATTCTATATTCACCACATGTGAATTGAAAGGTGCAAAAAATACAAGTTTTTTTTATTATTATATCAAAACATAACATTTACGTGTTTTTGACTTTTGCGCACCAGCACGTTCATGACCGCAGCATCTACGTAAATCTTAAAACAGCAATTCTATATTCACTCACAGTTGAATTGAAGGTGCAAAAAATACCGTTTATTATATCAAAACATAACAAGTTTACGTGCTTTTTTGAGACTTTTGACCGCACCCAGCGAACTGTTTCATTGACGCAACATCTACGTAAATTCTTAAAACATGCAATTCTATATTCACCACAGTGAATGAAATGTGCATAAAATACCGCTTATTATATCAAAACATACAGTTACTTGTTTTTTGACTTTAGCACACCCAGCACTGTTCATGACGCAGCAACAACGAAAATCTTAAAAAAGCAATTCTATATTCAACCACTGGTGAAATTGAAAGTGCAAAAAATACCGTTTATTATATCAAAACATAACAGTTACTTTTTTTTTTGACTTTTGCCATCCCAGCACTGTTTCAGTTGACGCAGCATCTCGTAAATTCTTAAACAGCAAGTCTATAAACACCACAGGAGAATTGAAAGTTGCAAAAAATACAGTTATTTAGATCAAAACTACTAACAGATTACTTGTTTTTTGGACTTTATCGCACCCAGCATCTGTTCATTGACGCAGCAACTACGTAAATCTTTAAAACAGCAATTCAATATTCACCACAGGTGAATTGAAAGGTGCCAAAAAATACCGTTTATTAATATCAAAACTAACAGTTACGTGTTTTTTGGCTTTTGCGCAACCAGCACTGTTCATTGAACGCAGCATCTACGTAAATCTTAAAACACCAATTCTATATCACACAGGTGAATTGAAAGGTGCAAAATATACCGTTTATTATATCACACATAACATTTACGTGTTTTTTTGAACTTTGCGCAACCCAGCACTGTTCATTGACGCAAGCATCTACGTAAATCTTAAAACAGCAAATTCTATATTCACCACAGGTGATATTGGGAAAGGTGCAAAAAATACAGTTATTATAACAAAACATTACCAGTTACGTTGTTTTTTGGACTTTATCGCACCAGGCACTTGTTCATTGAGCGCAGCATCTACGTAAATCTTAAAAACAGCAATCTATATTCACCACAGGTAATGAAAGGTGCAAAAAATTCCGTTTATTATATCAACAAACCAGTTACGTGTTTTTGACTTTTGCGCAACCACACTGTTCATTGACCAGCATCTACGTAAATCCTTAAAACCAGCAATTCTATATTCACCACGGTGAATTGAAAGGTGCAAAAAATTACAGATTATTATATCAAAACATAACATGTTACGTGTTTTTGGACTTTTGCGCAACCAGCACGTGTTCATAAGTGACGCTCAGCATCTACGTAAATTTAGAAACAGCAATTCTATATCAACGCACGCAAAGTTGTCTATAGTCGACAGGGTGCAAAGATCCCAACCGTTTAATTCTATTACAATCCGTATTAACATAACAGGAACTACTAGGTTGATCCATTTTTCATGTCACTTTTGCGCACCCCGCACCTGATCATTGACGCAAAGCATCTACGTAAATCTTAAAACAGCAATTCTATATCACACCACAGGTGAATTGAAAGGTGCAAAAAATACGTTTACTATATCCAAAACATAACAGTTACGTGTTTTTTGCGACTTTTGCGCACCCAGGCACTGTTCATTGACGCAGCATCTACTTAAATCCTTAAAACAAGGGTGACAATCTAAATTCACCACAGTGAATTGAAAGGTGCAAAAAAATACCGTTTATTATATCAAACATAAACAGTTACTTGGTTTTTCTTGACTTTTGCGCACCCAGCACTGAGTTCACTTGCACGCAGCTATCTACGTAAGAGTTCTCTAAAAGCATGCAATTCTATATTCACCACAGTGAATTGAAAGGTCATAAAATACCGTTATTATATCAAACATACAGTTACGTGTTTTTTGAAACTTTAGCGCACCCAGCACTGTTTCCCATTGACGCAGCATCGTACCGAAATCGTTAAAACAGCATTCTATATTCACCACCACACGTGAATTGAAAGGTGCAAAAAATACCTTTATTGTCAATATCCAAAACATAACAGTTACGTGTTTTTTGACTTTGCGCAACCAGCACTGTTCATTGACGCAGCATCTACGTAAATCTTAAAACATATTTTCTATATTCACCACAGTTGAATTGAAAGGTGCAAAAATACAGTTTATTATATCAAAACATGCAACAGTTACGTGGTTTTTGGACTTTTGCTGCACCCAGCACTGTTCGAATGACGCAGCATCTCACGTAAATCTTAAACAACCGCAATTCAATATTCACACAGGTGAATTGAAGGTGCGCAGAAGACAAACCGTTTATTATATCAAAACATAACAGTACGTGTTTTTTGACTTTTGCGCACGCCGATGCACTGTTCAATGAACGCGCAACTACGTAAAATCTTAAAACAGCAATGTCTATATTCGACCACAGTGAATTGAAAGGTGCAAAAAATACCGTTTATTATATCTAAACAAACACAGTTAAGTGTTCTTTTTTGACTTTTGCGCACCAGCACTGTTCATTGACGCAGCATCTAACGTAAATCTTAAAACGCAATTCTATAATTCACCACAGTGTGAATTGAAAGAGTGCAAAAAATACAGTTTATTAAAATCAAAACAAACATTTACGTTTTTTTTGATTTTTGGCGCCCCCCACACGGTTCTTTTACGCAGCATCTACGAAAACCCAAAAAACGAAAATTCAAATTCCCCACATTGAAATTGAAAGGTGCAAAAAATACCGTTTATTATAAAAAACCCAAAACAGAAACGTTTTTTTGGATTTTTGGGCCCAGTCCAGATTTTTTTGAAAGACACCTTGCAGTTAAATTTGAACCCAGAAATTTTTGTTTTGATTGAGGGATTTGAGAAAAGCTGTGATTTGCCGCCCTTTTAATAAGAGACTTTCCCAAAACTTTTTCCCAAAATTCTAAAATTTTTTTATATTTTTTAAACTTTGGGCAAATGCAGGTGGTAAGCGAGCAAAGAGGGGGTAGCACATGGAGGTAGAGGTACGAGAGAAGGGCCCTTCCAGTGCTTGGCGACAACACGCATGCCACGATCGTCATTGCAGGACCGTCCAGGCCTGTCACGCTGGGTCAGGGCCTATTGACATCTAATTACACCATCGTCGCAATCTGTCCTTCCCCCAGTGGTTAATGCAACCTCTCCTCAGACCATGCATCAAGCAGTGTCTTACACCTCACTCGTCCTCGCAGTCACGGCCACAAATGTCGACATCACATCACAGCATCTGTCCCACATGAAGCACCCAAATGTCAACCGTTACTGCCACCACTGTGGATAAACATTTTCTGAAGACCCTTTGATGACAAATGCGGGTCGGGTCTCGAAGGCATGTTAAAAGATCAAGAGCCAAAAAGGAATATTTTTTCCTGCTCTACGCCCCAGTTTAGCTGATGCCATCAGAGGAGGTGAAGGAAGCCAGTCAATCGGCAAAAATCCCGGGCGGTCGCAACGCCTTGCAGTGCCCTTTGCTTGTACCCCGCCTCTGGATGCAGAAATTCCAGGACGACCAAAGTCACCTGTGTTTGTAGTGATGATCGATGACGACATTGCGGATCCATCCTGGTCAATTCCGCAGAATTTTTTTTTCTTGCGAGCGCTTCATCCAGTGGACGAGAGGAAGACGATGGGGTAGTGTCAATCACGGTCCCGACACAAGAAAGGGAAGGGCGGTCCGCAGAAGACCGCTATAGATTCCGCCAGCCACGTGTCACCGCAAACACCCGCTCCTCGCTTATCCCGCCGCCAAAAGGTCCAGGACCTCCTCAAGCCCTGGCCTTCCTTTGAGCAAGCCTCTGATTCACCCTGCGATGTCATATGCCGCCTTTGCCTGTAAACGAATAAGTAGAGCAAGAACCACCACCTACATGACTATACACATGCCAGCGAATGCATGAGTTGAAATGGAGACGGCACAACAACTTTGTCAGGACCTATAATACAGGGCCAAAAGAAACAGGGCGCAGACCAGAACTAACACTGGAGGGCCCTCCAAACCTTCCCGCACAAGTCACACTCTCTCTGCATCTCCGCACTCCTCCTCACTCCCACCAACCAAGCATTCCTACCTCAACAGCCCCATGTCACTCAGAGTCATGCATCAGGGGATACAAGCCCTCAACGTCATCAAAGTCTCCATACCGTCGCCCGAAGTACCACAGCCCCACCTAGAGACCCCATCCTACCCCTTCTCCTTACCGCCAGTTAGACGACCTGCACGCCGACAGCCGGCTCAGTCCTACACCCAGCCTTCTGACATCTAGGTCTTGGGAGTCAGAAGAAACACTTTTTATCAACTCAAATCAAAAAGCAAAATTAGCCTGAATGGCGGAATGTGCCTCGGCCTTTTTTTCTTTTTTTTTCTTTATTTTATGGCCTTGGAAATGTTTGCCTTTCCGTCTGGTGGACACAAGATGGGTTCCGCCACATCATGGCCCTCAGCATTGCCCCCAGTCACCAATGCCAAGGGGCAGCATTTCTTTGCCAGAAAAGCCTCCCTGCCCTGGCAAGCCACGTGTCATCTAAAATTTCAAGCACGTTGGTCTGCATCTGTGTCCGGAAAAATCCATCTCACTCACCACCACAACATGACCTAGAAGCACGGCCACGGCCGCTATATCTCTGCGTGACAGCTTCCTGGTGAGCTGGCGTCGGATGAGTTCTACTGGGGGCGACGCGTGGCTCCAGCTCGCGCACCGGCTCTTCAAAACCGACAAGAAGAAAATGGCGTGTTGCCAGGGCTCTTCTCCCCCCATCAAGATCCTCTGGTGCGTAATCACTGCCCAGAGACTATCCAGGCGCCTGAGTTGAATTAATACTGCCTTGGATGACCCGTTCCACAACACACGGTCAAGGAGCTGTGGAAGGCGCTCTAAAGCAACAGTAACCGAGCGCCTGATGCTTACGGTGACAAGAACGCTTGTGCCAGCAAGGTGGGGCGATAAACGGGCGAAATCGCTGGCCGGCCCTTAAGATCGGTAGTGCTGGAGCACATCCTAGCCTGCACATGTCATGACCTGTTGTCCAGATAATTTTAAAGGCTTCCCGGACGTCCTGTACTTACACAGCCGTTCGACCCTGCTTCATCACCCCGCTCTTGGCTGCGTTGAGCCGTAACGTCAGATAGCTACGGATCCGCCCCCGTCAACCCCTCATTGTAACGTGGCAACACGCTGGAATTCCCACCCTCCAACAACTGCTTCCAGCGATTGTGGCAGCAGCGCAATGCCATTACGCAGTACGAAGTGTCCACATGGCCTGACAAGCAGCGGTACGGACCTTCAGGGTGTTGAACCACCCGAGAGTGAGACAGTTGAAAGAGCTCTGCACCAATCCTTGCAAGTTTTGAAGAAGCCACCAAATGGTCTGCGGACAATGCCCTTGTCAGCATGAGCATTGTGGTGATCTAGTTCTGGAACGTCTGTAGGACACTCTGAAACAAGCCAGGAGATCCCGCCAGCCGACCGAAGAGAGACGGACACAGATGCGGAACGAGCCTATCCTCTCCGTCAAATCACAAGGCCCGACAGTACTGTCACATTTCATCGGTCTCACGAATGCAGGCGTTGGTTCGGGCGTCCAGAGCTCTAGTGCAAGGTGGCGCATCCTGCTATCAGGTGCATCATCTCAGTCAAGTCAGTTGGCTGTGGGGGTTGAATAGCCTGTTGCCGGAGGCAGCGGAGGAGGACGGAGCAGCTTCCTAAGACTGACCTGGATGTTCTTCACCACAGCGACGTCCCAGCCATTGGAAAGAGGTAGGCGCTAATTTTGAGGCGGAGAGGAAGAATTGGCGGGAAACGTATCATTTTGCTAAGTGCACCACTCGACCCAGAGGCTTGGGAAAATCCAAGGCTTCCATCTCTCACATGAGGTTGCTTGGATGCTCCATTTCCTCCAACATGATCCTCGCATTAAGGCCATCAACAATGAACACAGTTTACTACACTGGGTGGGCCAACCCCTCCTGGATCCCCCGGTACGCGCGCGACGAAAACTCAGCAATTTCCATCCTACCCACCCAAATAGAGAGGTAAATGCAGGAAAATGAAGACCTTGGCTGATTGATCAACTGAGACCTCTGTTGCGTCTGCTTTCACGTTCCCCAAATGTCACGGTGAAACAACATCACGACGTGACAGCAGTAGGAGTGCCAATGGTAGGCGTAGCGGCAGCAGCAGGCAGTGGCTGAACCTAATGGGTGAGCCGCTTGCTGGCATATTCTTTTTGTTGTGACCAGACACACAACCAACAATCCCAGACAGCCCAGGCCACCAGTTATCACCCGCCAACGCATGCAATGCAGGGCACACATCCAACACACCAGAGATCAGATTAAGAGCATGGTCATGACTATGTGCGTACTCAACACCACGATGGTTTTTGCCTGTGTTCTGGACCCAATCGACTTCTGGTATGCCCACATGGGACTGAATGGCCCGAGCTGGCCGTCCATTCCGCCATAGAGGTGTTTGTACCTGGCCGCAGCCGCGTCATATCTGAGCGGACCCTTCAGCACAGCTGGAGAGTCATTACAGACAAACGCATCCGACTTTCCACAATATGTGGATCGTTTGACATTTCATCAAGATAATCAGGCATGGATCTCTGAAGATGTTGTGGCCCCAATTGCCGAGGTCACAGATATAGTTGCCAGTCTACTTCACAATCCTTTTCAAAACAGAAATGGTCCACTTGCAAACTTTTTTTTTTAAAATGATCAGTTCAATTACTGCAGATTTATTATTCACTTTTTCCCCAACAGTTCATTATTGCTGGTTTAGCTTGTGAGAGACTGTAAAAGACAGCAAGGTTTCATGACAACACCGTATCCATTTACTCACTTTATCTTAAAATTTTCGCATTGTCAATGGTATTTGAGGTCCATGTATGCTGAGAGATACAGCAATAATCATGGTCCTTTGAACAGAAATGTGACTTCTAAGTGTGCATTTTCACCCCTCATCAATTTTTAACAGTGGCTGAAAGTCATTTTATAAATTTTTTTGGGATCATGTTGCCTTGTGATGATACAGCTATAATTATGGTCCTTTGGAACAGAAATGTGTCTTATCTAAGTGGCAGTTCTCCCTCACAATTTTAATAGGCTGAGAAGTCATATTTAATAATTTTTTGGGGTCAGTAGCTGTGAGATACAGCAATAACCATGGTCCTTTGTACAGAAATGTGGCTTCTAAGTGCATTTTCTCCCTCACAATTTATAACAGTGGCTGAGAAGTCCATTTTTAAAATTTTTTGGGTCCATGCTGCTTTGAAATGCCGCACTACTACAGTCCATTATAAAAAAATGTTGTTTCTAACAGACATACTGTTCTTCCAATCTGACCAAAGTTGGCTCAAGGGTCATGCTTTGAATTTTTGGGGGGCATATTATGCTGTGACATGCCCATATACTACAGGTCCTATTCTAAAAAATGTTGTTTCTAACAGACATTTGTTCTTCACAATTGACCAAAGTGGCTCAAGGGTTCTGCATTTAATTTTTGGGGGCATTTTGCTGTGACATTGCAGCTATCAGACAGTCCTATTCTAAAAAAATGTTGTTTCTAACAGACATTTGTTCTTCCCAATTGTCAAGAGTGGCTCAAAGGGGTGATGTGCCCCTTGGTCAGAAACAGGAAAAGTAGGACACTGTAAAGGACACATTATTGTCAAAATGGAAGTGTTATTAGCAAGATCTTTAACATGCTATCACAATCCTGTATTGAGACAACCATTTAATACAATGAAAACAAAGAAAACAATACATGGTGGGATTCAATCCTACTTGTTAAAAAAAAAGGCTTTTTCTAGATCATTAAAGTACTAATCTAACGTAGCATGTACACAAAATAGCTGTTCGAAAAAAATCCTCTGAATTGTCACAACGGGAGTACAGGAAAACCTTGACCAGATGTAAGGTTTGTATCAGAGGGACATGGAGTATGCGAGCACGGAATGAGAACAAAGTACAGAGAACTGCGTATCTCCTCCAGCTCGTTTGAGTAAAATGAGAAAAAAAGAATGCCAAGATACAGTGTCACCTGGGTGTAACAAGAGCGTAAACCACAGTATTTCCAAGTGAAGCTCAATGGTCCACACTCATGCGGAGGGCAAGCGCTACCCAGGGTATTGACCTGGTAGTACAGACGAAGGCTGGATCTCACAACTTCCGCTACCGCACTCTGCTACAGCCCCGACAGTTTTCGTAGGCTGCGTCATCAGGGCATTTTAACCTGCGTGTAATTAATAGATGACCGGACGCCAGCCTGGGCAATTAACAAACCCTAGGCATCACTGTAACTCACGCCCCTGGGTCTCGACAGTGGGCCCAGGACAGGTATGTCAATGTCCATTCCAACTAAAATGGTGGTTGAAAGGACTCCTTTTTCCGCACAAATTTAAAATGTGGGGGGTCATGCAGGTTATGGGGCCATGCTGTGGCCCAGACAGGGTTAATAAGTCAACTGACCACTGTTATAACTACAATGTGGTTGAAAGACTCCCTTATTTCCGGGCAGATTTAGTTTAAGCATAAGTGGGGGTGCATGTCAGGTTTGGGGCCATGCTGTGGCCCTCAGGACAGAGTTATAGTCAATGTCGATGGAATGAAACACTAAAAAAATGGGTCAGAGCATGAAAAGGCCCCTTTTTCCGGCAGCGTTCACTTAAATGTGGTGGTCAAAGCACGAGGATGTTTGGGGCTCAATGCTGTAGGCCCGGAACAGGTATAGTCAAAGTCCAGTTCAACCTAAAATTTTGGATGAAAGACTCCTTTTTCCGGCACTTTTTAAATGTTGGGGGTCAATAGCAGTGTATGATGGTTCATGCTGATAGCCCCCATGACAGTGTCAAGTTTCATTCCCTCTCTTCAACTAAAATGGAGCGTTCTGAGCAAACGACCCTTTTTCCGGCACTCTTTTAACATGTGGGTGTCACTGCAGTTGGGGCTTCATGCTGTGGCCCAGGACAGTGTATTATCAATGTCCAGTGAAACTAAATATGGTGGTTCAAAGACTCCACTTTTCCGGCCCTTTAAATGTGGGGGTCATGCAGGTTTGGGGCTCATGCTGTGGCCAGGACAGGTATAGTACAATCTCCATTCAACTAAAATGGTGGTTGAAAGACCCCTTTTTACCCGGCAACTTTTTTAAATGTGGGGGTCATGCAGGTTTGGGCTCATGTCTTGGCTCCAGGACAGGTAATAGTCAATGATCCAGTGAAAACTAAAAATGGTGGTTGAAAGACTCCTTTATGCGGCAACGTTTTTTAAATTTGGGGGGTCATGCAGTTTTGGGCTCATGAGCTGCGTTCCAGGACAGGGATAATTCAATGTCCCCGTTACAAGTCACAATGATGGTTTCCCCATCATAACTGCCTTCTTGGCACTTTGAAATTTGAGGGTGATGCCTGTTTAAGGTCAGGCTTTTAGTACAAGACCGGGAAAGTACAATGGTCCTGTTGACATATATTTTTCAGTGACCTATTATAACCTAAAGTAGTGTTGCCAAAGATAAGCACGTATCCATTTGACTGTTGTGGATGTGTAAAAATACAGCTTCTCCAGCCTTGTATTGGGTGTAAAAATGAAGGAGTTGTTGCACTCCCCAAAGACTTAAACTGGTTCCTCGCGCATACTCGATGCTCACTATCGAAAAACCTATATCGATAGCAGGCCGACTATCGAGCTAACGATCGACACCTCAGATAGCCACCGCAATCGCTCAACACCTAATTGTTACTAAAAAAACACTCCTACAAAACCAAGACCAAACTATATAACTTAAAGCTCAAAAAATCCTACCATACCCAGACCACAACCGCCACCACCACATGGGCCATCATCTTGTACACATGGCAACGAAGATGTATATACCACCATGCCTTCTGACCAGAAAGTGGTAGCTCCAAGTATTTGTATGCAAAATAATAGCACGGTCTTATTTTAACCAATGGGAAGCGAGCGACGCTCTATATGTGGTATTTCTAATGCTATCTGTAATAAAAACTTTACGTGGCCCAAATAAAATGAATAAAAACTCCCAAGTTGTACCGCAATGTCTATATAAATAAGAACAATATAATGCGGGTAACGAAAAAAAAATTAATTCAATAAATTCGTTTTTATTTCTTTAATTCTCGTACACCCATACTTTGATCATTGGCTATCGAAAAGAACGAAATAAAAATTAATTTATTGAAATTAATTATTAACTTTTCCCTAGAACTCAAGAAAGGTACTCAGCCGCTGATTGGCTAAGCCTGACGAGCCCCTCTTCCCCCCAACCACATCACAGTACTTAGGAATATTTTCCCCATAGACAATGTAATAAGCTTTAGGGCGCCCTTCTATCGTGCCCTTCTTACTTTTTCTCCATTCAAAAATAGACGCACTACATATATTAGGGTGGATTCATATCTGCCGACTGGGACACTCAAACCAATCAGCACTTTATCTCTTTTTTCTGTATTTATGAACGTCCGCCTTTTCATATGGATATGGTCCATACTTCTCCATAGCTTATAATGGATCCTGTCGCTCCTATTCTGAATTGGTTGGTTTCTGCCCGACCAGAGAGAGCTTAAACAATTTGAATTACTGTATATCCCGTCAATTCTCTATATCCAATTCCTGATGTACGCGCCGAGGTTCGCGACAAACGCGTTGTTAGGGATAGTGAATTGATTTATGTTTTTTAGAAGGTTTCAGCTCTTTTCAGATAATATTTTACACTTAATAAAAATAGATCTTTTAATCACACTCCAACACACGTGCTAGAAGCCGAGATTTCATTGCCTCCACATCTCCTCCATAGACTACAGATGGAGACAAGTACTCGCGCACGATTGGCCGGGATACGCCAGAACCCCGCTAGCTCAAGCAATCAGCTCTTTTCTGCATTTTTACTGTATTTGAATATCCCGCCTTTGATTATGATTGGTAATATTTCACTCCATAGGTTATAATGGGTCTCTGTCGCTCCTATACTGATGGCTGGTATATTGCCGACCAATGAGAAGAGCTATAAAGGAATAGAAATACTTTTTCCCGGCAATTCCTCTAAATCCCAATTCCTGATGTAGCGCCGGTCTCGCAAGCAAAACAGCGTTGTTAGGGCTTTGATTGATTTCTGTTTATAGAAGGTTTCAGCTCTTTTTTTCAGATAATAATTACACCTAATAAAAATACTTTTTCTAATCATACTGCATTCCGCACAACGCTGAGAGCCTAGAGATTCATTGCCCCGATCTGTCCATAAGACTATAATAGACCAAGTATCTCGCGCTCTGATTGGTCAAATATTATCTCCATAGGTATAATAATGGTCCCTGTCGCACCTATCTGATTTGGCCAGGATTGCAAGCCCCCGCTAGCTCAACCCAATCCGGGGGGGGGCCCCCAGTCTCTTTTCGCATTTTTAACTGTATTCTTCAATGTCCCGCCTATTGATTTGATTGGTCCATACTTCTACATAGGTTTGAATGGGTCACTGTCGCTCCTATTCTGATTGGGCTGGTTTCTGCCGACCAATGAGAAAGTTTAACAGAATTTGATTACTGTATTCCGGCAATTTTCATATCCAAATTCCGATGTTGCGCCATTCTAGATTTTATGAAAGTGATTTATTTAGATTTTTTTTTAGTAGGTTTGAGCCTTTTTCAGAGAATGTTTTACTCCTTATAAAGGCGATTTTTTTATCGATACTCCATGCCGCAAAGGAGTTCTTTTAATGATGTCACGCTGTTATCCAGCCTGTCTCGAATCGAATACATGTAGAGGCGCATTCCCTTCTGCGCCTAAGTCCCGCACTGCCGCCCCACAACTGGCGAGGCTCGGAACTTTTCCCCGCAAAGTATGAGTGGCAAACTCCCGGACGGCGAATATGAGGCGCAGTCTCGCACTGTGCCCCACACACTGGCGAGGCGCGGCAGACTTTACATGGCCTGTATGATCGCACTACGTTGGGCGGCGAATCTTAGGTGCAGTCCCGCACTACGCCTAAGTTCCGCACTGCACCCACACACTGACGAGGCGTGGCGGACTTTACATGGTATGTATGAGCGCACCTCGGCACCGACATACATGAGGTGCAAATTTCACCGGAAAACTGGTGGAAACATGCGCTCCGACGTGGCGAGATTCATACATGTCGCCCAAAAATTTAGAATATCCTACACATTTACCAGCAACTCCTTAATTATAGTCTATGGTCCCCCTCAGTTAGACAGGTATAATTCCCCTTTAATTAGCAGGTATATAAAGGTTGCCCATCAGTTTAGGCGGTATATATATAGTTGCCCTCTCAGACACGGCAGGAGTATAGAAAAAATAAGTCTCCCTCAAATCAGGCAGGTACATAGATTATTTTTACACTTTAACAAGCAGATTATAAATATAGGGTAACTCAGGCAGTAATAGATATAGGGGCACTCTCAGACAGGGGATATAATATAGGGGGCCCCCCCTCTCAAAGGGGAGGTATTTAGGGGCACCAGGCAGGGGGAATAAAATTTTAGGGCCCCTTCAGGCAGGGATAAAGGGGGGGACTCTAAAAGCAGGTATATAGGGGCACTTTAGGCAGGGGATATAAAATATAGGGACACAGGCAAAAGGTATATAGAGGCACCAGACAGGCATATTTGGGGGGACACAGGGCAGGCATATAGATATAGGGGGCACACAGGCAGGGATATAGGGGCACCCGGGGTCGCTAAAGGCAAAAATTCATTCGGGGGCAAACCCCCCCCGAATGAATTGCTGTGCCCCGAGTTCGGCGGCTCCAGGCCGCTGCCGGGGGCCTGGAGGCTCCGTGTGCGGGGGGGGCGCCCCGCGGGATCTCTGACTACGGCCGTTTACAGCGGGGGGGCCGCGCAGTCAGAGTCGGGGGGGGGAGGGAGGATGGATCGTTTTTTCCCCCTCCTGTCTTTTCCCCCCGTTGTACGCGCTCAACGAGCGCCCTAATTTTTCACCAACGTCGCAGGGGGGATGATTCACCGCTTTTTCCCCCACCCCCCTGCGGGCGCTGGGGTTTTTTCCCCAAAAAAAAACCCGGGAGCTCTGCCAGCCGGGGAAGCCCGGGGTCCCCGAGAAAGGCGTAAGCACGTGATTTACCGCTTACACCCTTTCCAAAAAGCAGGACCTGGATGCCGGGGGGGGGGGCCGTCCTCATAGGTAAGTAGTTTTTTTTTTTTATTTTATTAGGTAAGGGGGGGATGACACTGGCTACAGGGGGGATATAAAGGCTAATGGGGATGCACTGGGTAAAGGGGGCATACATGGCTAAGGGGGCATGAACGGCTACAGGGGGGGATATATTTGGGGGAAGGGGGGGGTGACTGGCTACAGGGGGGGGATATATTTAAAAAAAGGGCATGACACTGTAAAGGGGGTTTTTAAGGGGCCATAATGGCTAAAGGGGGGCATACTAGGCTAAGGGGGGCATAAAATGGGGGAAGGGGGGCATTTGGGGGGGGGGGTGACTTGGCTACAGGGGCATATATGGGAAAAGGGGGGATATATGGGGTAAAGGGGGAAAAAAAAACTGGTACAAAGGGGGGAAATATGGCTAAAAGGGGGCATACACGGCTACAAGGGGGCAAAATATGGGGTAAAGGGCAAAAAGGGGGGGGAACACTGGGGGTACAGGGGCATAATGGGGAAAAAAGGGGCAAAAAAGGGGGGAAAAGGCTAAAGGGGGGATATGGGGGGGGCGCAATGGGGTAAAGGGGGGGGAAAGGCTTAAGGGGGATAAAGGGGGGGGAAGGGGGGGGATGACCTGGTCAGGGGGGGGATAAAAAGGGCTAAACGGGCATGACATTGGGGGTACAGGGGGCTATATGGCTAAGGGGGCATGACACTGGTTTCAGGGGGCATAATGGCTAAAGGGGGGAGAATTTTTGGCTAAAAAAAAGGGGCAAAAATGGGGCAAAAAAGGGGGAAGAAACTGGGTACAAGGGGGCCATTAAAAGGGTAAAGGGGGGGGGATGCACTGGCTAAGGGGGGGAATATAGGCTAAGGGGATGACACTGCTACAAGGGCATAATGGGCTTTAAGGGGGGGCATGAAACGGCTACAGGGGGGAAATATGGGGGAAAGGGGGAGTTGACTGGCTACAGGGGGGGGGATATATGGCTAAGGGGGCATGACCTTGCTTTTCAGGGGGGATATTGGCTAAGGGGATGAAAACAGCAAAAAGGGGGGAAATAATTTCTAAGGGGGGAGGGGAACTGCTTTCCCCGGGGGCCAAATTGGCTAAGGGGGCATGTGTGGCTACAGGGGGGGCATATATGGCTAAGGGGGCATGACACTGGCTACAAAGGGGGCATTTGGTAAGGGGGGGAGGACACGGGGGTACAAAGGGGCATATAATTGGCTAAAGGGGCAGACACTGGGTTTTGGGGCCCTATTACCCAAAAGGGGGGGCATATATGGCTAAGGGGGGGGGATGAACTGGCTTTCCCCGGGGGCATATTGCAAAGGGGGGGTGACACGGCTACAAGGGGGCAAAATATGGCTAAAAGGGGGCAAAAAACACTGGGGGTACGGGGGGGGGATTTTTGGGAAAAGGGGGGGATGACACTGGGGTACAAGGGGGCAATATATGGGAAAAGGGGGGGCAAATGGGAACACTGGCTACAGGGGGGCATATTGGCTAAGGGGGGCATGACACTGGGGTACAAAAGGGGGGCAATAAAATTCTAAGGGGGGGATTTGACACTGGCTAAAAAGGGGGGGATATATGGGGGAAGGGGGCTTGACACTGGCTACAGGGGGGCATATAGGCTAAAGGGGCATGATTCTGGCTAAGGGGCATATAAGGCTAAAAGGGGGGGAAAAAAACTGGCTACAAGGGGGCAATAAGGCAAGGGGCATGACACTGGGGGTACAGGGGGGAATATATGGCTAGGGGATGACACGGCAAAAGGGGGGCATAAAGGCTAGAGGGGGGGATGAAACCTACGGGGTTTTCAAGGGGGCATATGGCTAAGGGGGCATTTGGGGGGGAACACTGGCTAAGGGGGCAAAAAATTTTTCTAATGGGGCATGACCCCCTGGGGTTAAGGGGCATTGGGGGGGGCTAAAATGGCTACAGGGGGGGATATATGGGGGTAAGGGGGCATGGGACAGGGGGTTTTTGCAAGGGGGGGATAATGGCTAAGGGGTTTTGGCAATGGGGGGGACAACTGGTACAAGGGGGAAAAGAAAAAGGGGGCATGGGGGGGACACTGCTACAAGGGGGGCATATATGGGCTAAGGGGCATGTCTGGCTACCGGGGCATATATGGCTAAGGGGGCATGACACTGGGCTTTTCAGGGGGGATATATGGCAAGGGGGGCATGAAAAAAGGCTAAGGGGGGGCCCTAAATGGGGGTAAGGGGGCAGAACACTGGGGTACAAAAAGGGATATTGTAAGGGGGGGCATGACACGGCTACAGGGGGGGGAAAATTTTGGCTAATGGGTAATGGAAAAGGGGGGCTAAAATTTGGGGAAGGGGGTGAACCTGGCTAAAGGGGGGGATATATTGCAAAGGGGGGTACGCTACAGGGGCATATAGGCTAAGGGGGGGAATGACTCAAGGGGGGTTTTTAAGGGGGGGAAATTGGCTAAAGGGGGCCATGGGGGGGAAACCCCCCCCAGGGGGTTGTTTTAAGGGGGGGGGGGGGCATATAGCTAAGGGGGGGATGACACTGGGGGGCAGGGGGGGCATAATATGTAAGGGGCCAGACCCTGGGTTTTCGGGGGGCATTTAAAAAATGGGGCTAAGGGGGGGAAAGGGGGAAAACTGGGGTTTTCAGGGCAAATATTGGGGTAAGGGGGCAATTGGAAATCGGGCTCCCCGGGGGCCCGGGGCATTTTTATGGCTAAGGGGGGGGAATGACACTGGATAAGGGGCATTATGGCTAAGGGGGCAGCACTGGGTTACAAGGGGGGTATTAGGCAAGGGGGCATTTGGGAACACTGGGGTTAAAAGGGGCATAAATGGCTAAGGGGGGGCATGACACTGGGTACCCGGGGGCAATATGGCAAAAAGGGAATACCCCGGCTACAGGGGCATATTGGGTAAGGGGGCATGACACTGCTAAAAAAGGGGGGGGATATATGGCTAAGGGGTAAAGACCCCTGGCTAAAGGGCATAATTTGGGGTAAAGGGGGGATTTGGGGGGGGGAACACTGGTAAAAGGGGGGGATTTGGGGGGGGAACACTGGGGTACAGGGGCAATTTAAAAAGGCTAAGGGGGGATGAACTGGCTACAGGGGGGGGAAATTTGGCTAAAGGGGGGGATGACCTGGGGTACAGGGGGGGGAATATGGTA
Source organism: Phyllomedusa bahiana (assembly GCA_025379985.1). Classification (NCBI taxonomy): domain Eukaryota; kingdom Metazoa; phylum Chordata; class Amphibia; order Anura; family Hylidae; genus Phyllomedusa; species Phyllomedusa bahiana. The sequence goes on from JAODAL010022529.1 coordinate 39,100, forward strand.
AAGGGGGGATGACCATGGCTACAGGGGGCAAAAAGGGGTAAGGGGGCATGACACTGGCAACATGGGGCATAAATTGCTAAGGGGGCATGAAAATTGCTACAGGGAATATGGTAAGGGGGCAAAGAACGGTTTTCAAGGGGGGGTATAGGGGTAAGGGGCCCCTAACACTGGGTAAAAGGGGAGGGGGCCGGGGCATATATGCTAAGGGGGGCATGACACTGGGGAAGGGGGCAAATATGGCAAGGGGGGATGACACTGGGGGTACAAGGGGGGGATATATGGGGTAAGGGGGGATGACAATTGGTACAGGGGGCAATTTTTAAAGGTAAGGGGGGGAAACGGGGAATGGGGACACTGGCTACAGGGGGAATATAATGGGTTAAAGGGGGATGACCCCCGGGAAAAAAGGGGGCATATTGGCTAATGGGGGGAGAACCTGTAATGGGGGGATGACACGGCTACAGGGGGGGGGGGGAAAAAATGGGTAAAGGGGGCATGACACTGGCTAAAAAGGGGCATATAATGGGTTAAGGGGGGGCAAGGACAAAAGGCTTTCAAGGGGGCATAAATGGGTAAGGGGGCATGACACGGGGTACAGGGGACAAAATGGCTAAAAGGGGAAAATTATACTGGCAAAGGGGGCATATATTTGGGTAAGCGGGGATGGAAAAAAAAAAAAAACCCCTTTACAAAGGGGATATATGGCTAAGCGGGATGACACTGGCTAAAAGGGGGCATATAAGGGGAAAGGGGGCATGACACTGGGTACAGGGGGGATATAGGCTAAAGGGGGGATGAAAACGGCCCAAAAGGGGGGATATAAGGCTAAGGGGGATGAAAACTGGCTACAGGGGGGATATTGGCTTTAAAGGGGGGAGTCACTGGCCACAAAGGGGGCATATATGGGTAAGGGGGGCATAATTTACGGGGGTAAAAGGGGCAAAATGTTTGGGTAAGGGAGCAAATTTTTGGGGTACAGGGAGGGGATATATGGCTAATGGGGCATTTTCACTTCTACAAGGGGGAAACACTTCCGGCTCCCAAGGGGGGAAACCACGGGGTACATGGGGCCAAAATTTTTGGGGGCTATTTTTGGGAAAACATGGCAAAAGGGGGCCCAAAAACCTACTACCAAAAAAAAAAGGGATATTAAATGGGTAAAAAGGGGGGATATTAAACGCCTAAAAGGGGGGAGTAACCTAACTACAGAGGGCAGTAAACCCCGGCTAGAGGGGCTAAATAACCCCGGCTAAAAGGGGGCTACAAAACCTGGCTACGGGGCCAAAAACCCGGCTATAAGGGGGGGAAATATTTTTCCTACAAGGAGGTAATTATTAACCCTTTGGGGCACTATAGATGGGGAAATTTTGTATAGAGAAAAAGGGAAAATTGGGAAGAAAAAACTGGGTAAATGAGGGGTCTAAGATGTTTGTTTTTTTCTTTTTTTAGTGGAAGGGTTTTTTGAACGGGAGAAGGAAAAGTCTTGGCGTTTTGGGACAAATGGGAGAAGAAGAAAAGAGAAAAAACTTTTTTCAGAGACTCTCCTGTTAAATCACCAAATGTAACTGCAGTGTAATCACTTATTTGTTCTCCTGACCTACATACAAAGGCTTTTTTCTCTGTAAAAATTTCCCTCCGCAGTTTTACAAAAGAGGCGCAAAAAATTCCCCTGTGCACCAGCTCACTTTAGAAAAACTTTGGGCCCGAGCCCCGGATTTTTGGAAAACCCCAGCAACCCCCCCCTGAGGTGGGCACACAGGATAAATATAGATTTAAAAGGGTGGGGACACAGGGAGGTATATAAGATATAAGGGGCCCCACAGGGATTTTAAAATAGAATAGGGGGGCACACAGGCCCGGGGATATATAAAATTAGGGGCACACAGCCGGGATATATAGATTAAAGGGGGACACAGGCGGGAATATTTTAAAAAAAAAGGGGCTTTGGGGCAGGTGTAAAAAATTGGCACAAAAGGCCCGTAATATAATAAAAATTTGGGGGGACACAGGCCCGGTATATATAGATATAGGGGGCCCCACGGGCACAAATATAGGTATAGGGGCAAAAACAGGCAAATATAAAATAGATAAAGGGGGCACAAAGGGTGGCATAAAAAAGATATAGGGGGGAAAACAGGGTTTTCCCTATAGGGGCACAAAAGGCTGCATATATAAAATATAGGGGCTCAGGCAGGGATATAAGGGGGGGACACAGGCAGTATATTTAAAAAGATAAAGGGGGGACAAAGGCTGGCATATAGGGGGCACACAGGCTGGGGATATATAGATATAGGGGCTCCGGCAGGCATATAGGGGGGCACACAGGCCCGTTAAAAAAAACAATTAATTTCTCACCTTAAACCCGCTTCCCGTCTACACGGGTCCTCTTCAAGGGCCACGCCTCCACGCCGGGGCAACCCTTTCCCGGGAGCTCCTCGGGCCCCACTGCCTAAACGGGCGTGCGTCAGGAGAGGCAGCGTCGCCCATGACATCACTTCCCCGGACCTGCCCCCTGAGGGTATGAGGCCCCCGGGGCCGGTCCGAAAACTCCCCGCGGGGCAGGGACGCTCGCTCTCTGCTCGGGAGAAGCTCTCACTGTTTTTTTGCTTTCCCGGCCCATGGCAGCGGCCTGGGAAACCCCGCGGGGGTTCGGGGGCCCCCGACTGTGCCCCTTAAGACAGGCAGGGGTGGGGCCCCCGGCATCCCCCTACCTCTGTCTACCCCCTTGTCTAGGCCCTGCACCCAAAGGGGCTGAAAAACTTTTATTTTAGTTTTTCTCTTTTTTAATAAACTTCAAAAATATCTACATTTCGGCTCTTTCCCTTTTAAGAAGGGGGGGTGCAAAGGTTTCACTAATGAGCAAAAAAATTTACTTTTTTTTACTTATCAAATAGCTTCAAAGAAACAAAGAAGGGAAAATTTAAAGGGGTCCCTTTTTTCAAACGGGGTCGCAGCCCACAATTCGGGTTTTTTGGGGGCCCGGGCGCAAACCCGGGGGGGTGCCTTCCCCAGGGTTTTTTCGGGCGATGGGGGCACTCCACTTTTCCCCAAGGGGCCCCCCCCCTTTGGCAGCCTCCTGCCCGGGGAATTGGTTTAAATTTCCGGGCGTTTGCCTAAAATTCCTGGGGGGCTTCCCCCCGCCCCCGCCGGATTTTTTAGTTCTTTTTTCCTATAAAAAAAAGGGTTTTCTGTCGTCTTAAATTTTGATCTTCCGTGTACTGGGACCCTTTGCCTCCTCCCCTTACCCCGAACCTCTTTCCGCCTGCCCAGACCTTCCCGCCTGTCCACCCACCACGAACCAAATTTCCGCCCGTCCCGACCTTCCCAAACCTTCCCTGACTACGACCCTGAAATTACAAATTTTGTAAAATTAAAACCCACACTTCGGGTGCCTCCGCCCAAACAAGTCACGTCAGGGGGGAAACGACCGGTTTGACCCCCCCGCCCCAACAAGTCCATCCCGTTTTTTGCGGCGGCTTTTGGGAATACCCGGGGCCTTTCTTAATTTTCCCCGCCTGGCGGGCCCAAAAAAACCATCGCCTTTTTTTTGGGGGTCCAGTTTATCCACTTCTACGTCCGGGACCGGTTTTCAGGTCCCCCAATACTTTTTCCCTACCCCTGTAATGGTCCAGGGAATTTTGAGGCCCCCCGGGCACCCGGGAGGGGGAAAAGCATAATGGCCAGCGTGCGGGGACGCTCCTCCAGAAGCTCCTCGGTCGCACAGCCTATTAGATATTAGGCTGTGTGGCCGAGGAGAGTCAGTGGCACGATGAAGACACTTCATCGCGCTGCTGCATTGTTCCCTGTTAACTGGGCCAGGGTGGGCCCAATAACTACTGGGCCACAGCGGGCCTCGATACCTGAAACAAAGGGTCCCGCTGCCAATGGGCCTCCTTCTTTCACAGTTTGGCCCAAGTCCCATACAGCAGTACCCCTTGACTGCCCTTGTGCTTCTAAGTATAGCACAACCATCAAAGGTTAGTGAACTTCTATTTGTACTGACTAGTGATGAGCGATTACGTTGACTATCGTCATCGGGTCGATAGTCGATATCGGCAATTATCAAGACGATTTCCGATAGTCGATAATAGATTATCGCCGATGACCATTAAAGTCTATGGGAGAGCAACAACACCTTCATTCTTACACCCAAACAGGGGCTGGAGAGCTGGGAATTACATCCACAACAGTCAAATGGATACGTGCTACATCTTAGGCAACACACTTAGGTTATAAAAGCCACAGAAAAAAACTCACACACCATTCACTATCCCTGTCTTGTACCACAGCCTGACCCTTGAACCTGCATCACCCACAAATTAAAAAGTGACAGAAGGCAGTATGATTTGAACCATCATTTTACTTGAACTGGACATTGAATATCCCTGTCCTGGAACGCAGCATGAGCCCCAAACCTGCATGACCCCCACATTTAAAAAGTGCCGCAAAAAGGAGTCTTTCAACCACCATTATAGTTTCACTGGACATTAACTATACCTGTTCTGTACCACAGAACGACCATTAAACCTGTCTGACCCCCAGATTTAAAAAGTGCTGCAAAAAGGAGTCTTTCAACCACCATTTTAGTTTCACTGGACATAGACTATCCCTGTCCTGGGCCACAGCATGAGCCCCAAACCTGCATGACCCGAGATTAAAAAGTGCCGGAAAAAGGAGTCTTTCAACCACCATTTTAGCTTCACTGGACATTGACTATATCTGTCCTGTACCGCAGAATGACCCCTAAACCTGTTTGACCCACAGATCACAAAGTGGCACTATGCTATTTTGTACAGTGACTCTCATTTAGAATATTTTTTGGTAACTGACATTTGTTTACAGAATTTATTTAGGGAAGTTTTATTTATAGTTTTACATTATTATCATTTTGCTTTTTTTTCAAGTGTGATAACATACAACATACACCCCTCCCTGCATTTTTTTAAAGGTATTTTTTAAACGTGTAAATGTGTTAATTCGTCCGCACACCCCATAAGTAATACAAATGTCCTAATCATCCCCAAAACACTTCTTAGTTGAGAAGACATTTGCCCTCCTGGCTTCTGAGACTGATTCAGCCAATCAATTCAATGGTTTCATTTTTCCTCCAAATCCTTCTTCAGTGATTAGGGACAGACTCTCCCTGGAGATCAAATGATGCGACCCCATAGTGACTCCAGCCCCAGAAAATTTTAAGCCTCAAATTGTGCAATTTGTGTCCAGCCCTGGAGCCCTTTTTGACACTACTTAACCTCACAGAAATCACCTTTTTCAAAATCTGATTTTTTAGAGAAATTTGAAGCTCTCCTGATTGTCCCTAACGGTGAGAGTACCCAGGACTGCCATCAGCCATCTGTTAACACGGAGGTCCAGCTGCCAGGGCCAGACTTACAGTGGGTGTGGTGAGGGCCCAGGCTAGCGTCTGTCATCTATTAACACGGAGGTCCAGCTGCCAGGGCCAGTCTTACAGTGGGTGCGGTGAGAGCCCAGGCTAGCATCTGTCATCTATTAACATGCAGGTTCAGCTGCCAGGACACCTAAAAATATACCTGCGGTGACGACAAAATTGCTGTATTCAAATTTAAGTGCAAGGTGCCTCTATCAACAAAGCTGGACTGGGCAAAAGTGAAAAAACACGTATCTGAAATGTATACGGTTAATAAACGGTATTTTTTGCACCTAAAAATACACCTGCGGTGACGACAAAATTGCTGTATTCAAATTAAAGTGCAAGGTGCCTCTATCAACAAAGCTGGACTGGGCAAAAGTGAAAAAACACCTATCTGAAATGTATACGGATAATACAAGTGGAGTTTTGCACCTAACAAATACACCTGCAGTTACTAGAAAAGATCTGTATCCTAATATAAGTTCAGGCTGCCCAACACACAAGTAATATTTCAACAGAAAACTGTTAATAAAAAGCCATTGCACTGCAATGTCTAAACAAAGTCTGGGCTGCACAATATCCAGTATCCTTTAAAGAGCTTGTCTGTGTTCGCCCGCAGCTCACCCTGCTCTATTCTGTAAGCTGATTTGCTGGCCGCCAAAATGACAGGAAGCGCTGAAAATGGCGCGATATTAATAGATGATGCACAGATTTTAACCTAAATTATCGCGTGATCTAAAAAATCCAATCAACATAAAAAACCGTGCCGTTTTTCCAAACTTTGTGATAAAAAATCGCTAAACCCAACTAGAAAGGCACTATTTTAATTTTTTTTACTGCACAAAAAAGGGGCGCTCCCTTTTCTTTTTTTTTCTCCCTTTTATCCCAACGGGAAACCCCCGGGGGTTTTAAAAACATGATTTTAAAGGGCCCTTTTTAAAGCTAAAGGGGCTTTTGAATAAAAAACAGTGGGACTGTCTTTTTTGTGATAGAAACCCAAATTTCAGGGGTTTTATAGAAAACCATTCAAAACCCCAAAACCCAACCATTCACACCCTAAAAACAACCAGTCAGAGCCCCCCCCCCATACAACCAATCAAGCTCATAGAACCAATGGGAGTTTCTAGCAACCATCAGAGTCAAAGAAACCCAAATCAGAGTCATTGTGACCAATTCAGAGCTCATAGAAACCCCAATCAGAGCTCTTTTGAAAAATCAGAGCAATTTTGTGACCAACAACTCAATTTACCATCACAGTCAAATTTTCGTTTCAAAAATTTTTGCTCGGAAAAAAAAAATTTTTTTTAGTTTTGAAGGCTTGTTTTGGTTGCTAGGGGCCCTTTTGATTGGTTGCTAGGGGACTCTGATTGGTTGTTTTGGGGTCTGTTTGGGGTTTCCCTATGGGCTTTTTTTTGGTTGCAATGAGCTCTAAATTGGTTGTTTTGATTTCTGTTTGGGTTTTCCCTATGGACAAAAAAAACACAGTTTATGAGAGAAAATTTCTCTTTACAAAAGGGCCCCTAAAATTTTATTGAATAAAAAATAAACCCAAAAATTTTTATAGAGCCTTATACTTTTTTTTATCACTGGGCCCAAACCAAGGCCCCCCTTAGACACAATGAAACCCAAAGAAAAGCCCGGGCCAAACTCCCATCTCCCCATAAGGGGACGGGTTCCCGGGCCCCCCCCAAAAATTTAGACTGTAAAAAAGGGTTTCTAACCAAAAGGAAAAATCAGAAAGAGTTTACCTTGTAAATAAGTGACCAGTTTGATCATATAAACCTTTCCCCCCAAAGGGCCGGGGATTGAAAACATTTGTCCCAGCCGGGTTTTAAAAAACCATCCTGGGCTTTTAAATTAAAAACAAACAGTGGGAAAAGGGGGGTTTTTAAACCATTTCTTCTCCAAACATTCGTGCCCCTTAGTAGAATATTCCCCCTATCACTTTTCCCCGGATGTACTGCAGGACCCAAAAATTTTTTGTCTTTTAAAATTTACCAATGGTCTTTCTTTGGTGTTTTTAAAATTTTTTTTTGGGAGTGTGATTTTGGCCTTAATGGGAGGGGGTAGGGGGTGGTAAAATTGGGGGAATTCTAGCCCCAAGTTTAAGAAAAGGAAGGGAATGGGGAAAAGGCACCCCCCTTTAGGGCCTCCCCAAAGAAAATAGGGGGGCCCGGGTTTTATAGACTGGCCAAAAAGGGGAAAAAGGGGAAACCATGGCGGGCACCTGGGGGGACTGTTTTTCATAAAAATGGGGAAAAGGGAAAGGGTTTCATGTAAAGTCATGTGCGTATTTTGTACGGGATCCACAAAAACAACCCCCGGGTTGGGGACCCCCAAAAAAATAAACTCCACTGAGGGGCCCCAAGAATCAACCAAACTGGTGGGCCTCCAAAAAATTTCAACTCCACGGGGTGGGCCTCCAATAATCAACTCCCGGGTTTGGCCCCCCAAAAAATAAAATTCCCCTGGTGGGCCCCAAGAATAAACCTCCACGGGTGTCCCCCCAAAAAAACCCCACCGGGGGGCCCCCAAAGGGAATAAACCCTCCACGGGGTGGCCCTCCAAAAAATCAAATTCCACGGGTGGCCCCCAAAAGAATAAAATCCACTGGGGGGCCCCCAAGAATCAATCCACTGGGGGCCCCCCAAAGAACAACTCCACTGGGGCCCCCCTCCAAGAAAAAAACCTCCCCCTGGGGGGGCCCCAAAAATTAAACCCTCCACTGGGGGGCCCCCAAGAACCCAATCTATGGTGGCCCCCTTCCAAGAATCAATAAATGGGGGGCCCCCAAAAAATAAAACTCCACTGTTTCCCCAAAAAAATCAACCCCAATTTTGGGACCCCCCAAGAATCAACCCCACTGGGGGCCCTTTCCAAAGGGAACCCAACTCCACTGGGGGGCCCCCAAGAATCAACTCCACGGGTGGGCCCTAAGAATAAACTCCACGGGGGCCCCCTCCAAAAATAAAACTCCACGGGTGGGCCCCAAGAGTCAATTTCCACTGAGGGGCCCCCAAGCCCCCAAAGCCAACACGGGGAGGGCCTTTTCCGTGTAATTCGGGCTCTGTTCAATACTTCCCACCCACAGGTTTAAGATCTTCCTTTTAAAGCAGGGGAAACTAAAAAATTATGAAAAAATTAAGGATTTAAAGGGTAAATTCTTCGAGCCTTCAAAAGCTCAAGATACAGGAGATAAATTATGGCCTGACTTTGGGGAAATTTTCCCGGGGTTTCCCCGGGGCAGGTGGTGTCATCGTGTTAATGCACTCACTTGACGGGCGCAGGAGGGGGCAGACGGAAACCCCCGGGTAAATGGGTCAAATTTTACCCAACATCGGAGGAAGAACAAAACTGCGGGAAAACTTTCAGAATTTTCCCTTTAAAGTTTTTTTCCCTTAAAATTTGGAAATTTCCGCCCCAGTTCCATCTTTAAAGAAGACCAGGACATGGGATAGGATATTACAAGTCCCAATTTTTGGGGGGAACATCTCCAGCGTTCCCGCAGAAGAGGGAGAATGGTCCATCCCGGGGCCTTTTTGAATGTGTGGTAAATTATAACTTTTAGATCTTGGGTTAGTGAGGGGGAAAGAAACTTCCACCTTCTGCAACCCAATGTGTAATTTTTTTTTCAGTCCGTGTAATATATTCCCCAAAGTGTAATTTTAAAAAAAAATGTTTTTTTGGGGGATGTAGATATGGCCATGGGAATTTGGAAAAGGGTGTGGGGGTGTGAAATTGGTGGGTTCTAAATCAAGTTTAAGAAAAGGGAAAGGGGAAATTTTGGGAATTTGGGCCTGGCCCCTTAAGGGGCCCTTTACCCGAAAAAAAAGGGGGGCCCCGGTTTAGAATGGCCCAAAAGGGGAAAAGGGGGAAAAAAACTGGCGGGGATCATGGTTGGGGCTTTTCTTTTCAGAGAAAAATTGGGAAAGGGAAAGCATATTTCATTTATGTGCAGTAGTTTGTACGGTGGATTTCCCCAAAAAATTAACTCCCCCTGGTTGGACCCCCAAGAATTTAACTCCCTGGGGGGCCCCCCAAAAACAACTCCCCTGGGTGGGGCCCCAAAAAATCAACTTTCCCCTGGGGGGCCCTCCAATAATCAACTCCACTGGTTTGGCCCTTCCCAAAAATCAACTCCACGGTGGGGCCCCCCAATCAAAATTTCCCCTGGGGGCCCCCCAAGAAAACAACTCACCCGGTTTGGGGCCCCAAGAATCAAATTTCCCCTGGGGCCCTCCAAGAAAACAAAATTTCCCTTGGGAGGCCCCAAGAAAAAAACTCCAAGGGGGACCCCCAAAAAAATCAAATCTACCCGGTGGCCCTCCAAGAATCAACTCCACTGGGTTTGGGCCCCCAAGAATCAACTCCAAGATGGGGGCCCCAAAAATCAAATCCTCTGGGGGAGCCCCCCGAAACAACTTTTCCCCGGGGGGCCCCCCAAGAAAACAACTCAACTGGGGGGGGCCCCAAAAAAATCAACTCCAAAAGGTGGGGGCCAAAAAATTTAACTCCAATGGTGGCCCCCCAAGAATAATTTCCCCGGTTTGGGCCCCCCCAAAAAAATCACTCCCCTTGATTTGGGCCCCATGCCCCCCAGTCCAACACTTGGGGTGGTCAGGGAAAAACTTGGGGTCTGTTTAATACTTTACACCCCAAAGGTTTTAAAATCCCTTCCCTTAGCAGTGGGGCTGAAAAAAAAACTACTGAAAAAATGAAGGATTGAAAGTAAATTCTTCGAGACTTTTAGACTCAAGATACCCGGGGGATAAATTAAAAGGCCTGAAAATTGGGGGAAAACCAAAGGGGGTTTCCCAGAAAAGGGGGGTTTTTCACATATAATGCACTAAAATTACAGCGCCCGGGAGGCAGAAAGGGGGCAGTCCGGGGACGGTCCCAATTTTCCCCAAAATCGGAGGAATGAACAGAAATGCTGGAAAATTCAGAACCTTCCATAAAGTTCTTTCCTACAAAGGAAAAATTTCCTTCTCCTGTTTCCCGTCATTAAAGAAGACCCCGGACATGGGGAGGTATTACAAAAACCCCCGATCGTGGGAACATTCCAGCGTTTCAAACAAAGAGGCAAAAAAGGTCCCCTCCCCGGGGCCTTTTTTGGTGCTAAAATTTTGGTACTTAAATTTTTAAACTATAGATCTTTGGGCAAGTGAGGGGGGGAAAAAAAGCTTCCCCCCTTCTGCACCTCAATGGGGTAATTTTTTTCTTTATGTAAAATACTTCCCCATGCCCCTTTTTGAAAACTAGAAATTACACAATTTTCCCGAAAAACTGTGAATTACCCTTTTAAGCAGATTAAAAGGGAAAGTTCCCCGCCCCCTACAATTTGGGGCAAAAATTTGGGGCCCCCGAGAAGTCCCAAAAGGTCTTGGAAACCAATCAAAATAAAAATTTAATTTATTGGGGTTTCCCAAAAAACAAAAATTAAAAAAAGTTGGGCGAATACTGGGGCTAAAATGGGAAAATGAAGAAAATCTCTCAGGCTTACCTTATTGGATCAATTTTTTCCCGGGTTTTTTTCTGAGTTTTTGTCTTATTATCTCACTGATCAAATATCATGAGTTTTGTTATGTTACTGATCTTTATGCTAGAATCTATCTTATTTTTTTAATGAGTTAGTTTAAAATTTTTAGAGTCTCTTTTATCTGAATCTTCTAAAAAAATAGAGCTCTGCCTTTTTATCTCAGTATTCCCTTTGGGTTTTGTTTTTAGAGCTCTGTCTTAAATTTTTCTTTTCTGACATGGTAAATTTTATCAGTTTTATCTGTTTTTTTTATCTCCTCTGTCTTGTATCTTTGAGCTTGTCTTTTATCTCAATGGTCTGACTTAATATCTTAGAGCTCTGTCTTAAATTTTCCCCACAGGTTTTCTAAAAACCACCTTTCAATAAGACCTTCAAAATACTTTTGGGCCCCCAAATCAGTACAAGTTTTCAGGGGTTTCCAAGTTTTCCAAAATCTTTTAGAGGTTTTTTGTTTCCCTCTTTCTTTCCCGTTTTGGGGCATAAAATCTTATTTACAGGGCTTGATGGGGCCAACATTTACCCAAATTTAATAAAAAGGCAGTGTTTATTTGACTCACAATAAATTGGGTTTTTTTTCACCAAAATTGGGAAAATTTTTAAATTTAAAAAAGTAGTAAAAACATGAAAGTGTTGAGTCAGTCAGAAAACCTCATTCTTTTTAAAATTTTGCTAATAAAAAATCTCAAAAATTTTTTAAAAAAAAATAAGTGTGAAATATTCAAAAACTCCCCAAAAAGAATAGTCCCAAACAATTTTGGCCAAAATTTGGTTCTAAATAAATTTTTTTTAATAAAAGCTTTTAAAAGGATGTTCTCAATGTGCTTTTCACAGAGCCAGCCGCCCTTTTTCTGGGCAGGTTTGGGGGTTTTTTTGATTTTAAAAAACAGTGATTTCCATATCGCCCCTGATGTTCCGGCTATTTCCCTGTTTTAAAAGTGAAAATGAGGGAGGAAATTTAAAAAAATATAGTAAACAAAACTATAGAGCTCCCAGAGCAAAGAAAACTTTCATTTAGTTTAGATAAAAAAAAACTCTGCTGTTAGAGATAAAACTCTGGGGGGAGTTACTCTTTCCCTGGTTTTTAAAAAGAAATGACTGATACAGGGTTTGGGGTCAATCAGATAAGAGGGCAGAAAAAGGGAAAAATTAAGGGGAAATGGTCGGGAAGCAGAGACAAATTGTGTAATCTAAGGGGAAAAAATCAAACCTTAAATTCCCGACCCAAAACAAAAACAAAAGAGCCCAAAGTACGGTAAAAAGTCCCTTTATTTAAACCCTTTTCCCCATGTGTTAAAAGGGAAAAATTTTTGGTGGAAAACCCTTTAAAAGTGGGCAGAGCTCCAGTTTTTTTAAGGAAAAACCCGAGTTTTATCCCTCAGGTCTTTTTCCAAATTTGCAGGGGGGTCTGGGGCCCTTTGTTATTGAAAAACATAGATTTGATCCCCAAAAAACAAAATTAAAAAAAAATCCAATCAGCAAGATTTTGGGACCAAGTCAGAAAACGTGTCAAAGAAGAGGGAGTTTACTTTAAGGGGTGACCTGGGTTTTGAGAAAGGGAAAATTTGCATGGGCACCTTCCATGTGTTTAGGTCAAACCCAAAAGGACGAACTTTTGGGTTTTTTGAAACCTTTTCAGATCTTTTGGGGTTTTTTTTTTAAATTTTGCAAATTGGGACTGTTTGTCAGGTGGCTGTCCCGGTGTCTTTGGACACGGGCCTTTTTTTACCCGGGGGGGCCCGGGGGTTTTTTCCCAACTCCCTCCTCAGGAGAAGTCCAAAAGATGAAGTTTTTCCCTCAAAGGGTGGACAGAGATTTCCCTGGGAAAGGGGCCCCCCCCCCCCCCCCGACCCCATGACAGTAGACATCCCGCCCTCATTGACACCAACTTTTTTTGGGCAGTTTTCGGTGGGGATGGAGGACAATTTAAAACCCGCTCTTTATCACCCTGGGGATTACAGGGAACTCGTTGTAAAACCTTTTATTTAAAAATTTCCCAAACCTTGAAACATTACTTGGGATAAACAAAAACAGAGAGGACCAAAATTTTGTAGACATTGGGTTCAGGGTTTTTGCCATATATCAGTACAGAGTACTTATTGATGGGGGGTTCTGGGTATTTCTGGTTTTTTTTGGGGGAGATACAAAAAAGGGAAGGGGGAATCCTATGGCAATGCTTTAGGGGGTGGGGAAATACGCTGTAGCGCCATAGGGCTGGGGGGTCTGCTGAGGGCAAGTTGGGCCCCCGTCCCCGGGGCCCCCACGGCATGATTAACTGTTTGTCGTCCTCCATCACAAAATGCTTTTCATAAACGATTTAAATAAAGTTTTAGGGGTCCCTTTGGGGGGGTTTTTAAAAATTTCATTTTGGGATTTTGGGGTTTTCATATTTTTTTTTTTTTTTTGCTGATCTCCCTTTTTAAAATTAATATAAAATTTTCCCCGTTTCAGGGGAAAAAACGCCCCTGTAAGACACAGGGGTTTTTCTATTACTTAAACCCAAAACCCCCGAGGTCAAAGTGCCCCCCGGGGCCAGAAGCGTTGGCCCCCGGGGGCTTCATTCCCACCCGTATATACAACGGTTTTTTATATTCCCTTTAACATAAGGGAAGGGGGGGTAAAAATCTGTCCCTGCCTTTCAAATGGGGGAACCAGGCCCCCCCACTCCTTAAAAGGCGCACACTATTTTTTTAAAACAGGGGGCCCGCTCTAATAACAAATTTGAAATTTTGGCCCAAAATCAAGAGCCAACCCTTTTAGTTTAAATTTAAAGAATTTCCCACAAAAAAAAAGAAGTTTATCCCCTTTTTATCCCGATATAACAATTAAAACCCTTTTCATAAGGAAAAAAAAACTTTTAAAAGGGTTTTTCCCCATACAGGTATCGCAGGGCCTCTGAAGGGAGTTTCTCTTTGGGTTAGATTTTTTTTAAAACTAGGGGTTTCGTCTCTTGTTTCCCTAGGTGGGGCTTTGTCCCAAATAGGTGTGTCCCTTTCCCCCACCCGAGGGGTGGTGACCCCATCAAGCCCCCCCCTTTTTGCTCCCTCCCGAGTTTCCCCTTCATTCTTTTTGTGGCAGTGGGAGGAAAGTGGAAAATCCCCAGCTCTGGGAGAAACCCCCTGCAATGGTCGGGTTTTTATGCCTGGTAGCTGTCCCCTCCCTTTCCCCAAGCCTTGTAAAACCCGGGAAAAAAAATTGATTAAAACGTTTATCAATCAGCCCCCTAATATTACAAAGTGACTTTTTTTCCTTTTGGGCTTGGCCCATGGGGTTGCACTGGGTTTTATTGGTGGGGGGAAAGTGTATTAAAAGGGGGTTTTATAGGGTGGGGGGAGCAGGGGTGTTTAGGGTGTTATAGGGGTGGTGGGAGCAGGGGTTTTTAAGGGTTTTGGTTTTTATGGGTGGGAGTGCAGGGTGTAAAAGGGGTTTGTGTTTTTAGGGGGTTTTGGGGAGCAAGTGTTTAAGGCTCGGTTTTTAGGGGTGGGAGGAGCAGAGGGGTTTTAAAAAGGGTGTAAAATGGGGGGGGGAAGCCAAATTTTATAAGGTGTGTTTTAAGGGTTTGGGGGGGCACAGTGAAAAAGGGGGTTTATTTGGGTGGGGGCAGCAGAAATTTTAAATGGGTGCGTTTAAAATGGGGTTTGGGGTAGAGTGTAAAACCTGTGTTATTTGTGTGGAGGGGCACCGTTTAAGACCTGTTGTTATATTGGGGGGGGGAGTGAATCTGGAAACTAGGAACTAGTAAATTTCCCATTCCTTCAAAATTAAGCCCTTTAAAAAATTTTTAAAAAAATTATCCTGGCTCAACCTCTTTTTTGTTTGTATGAGAGAAATCTTTCTTTTCCCCCCAGTGCTTTTTCTCCCCCCCTGCTTTATGCCTTTGGGCCTTTTAGGGCCAGAGAAACCGCCTACCCCACTTTATTTGTACTGGTGCAGAGCGTTATCTTTACGTTCTTGTGGTTTTTACAGTGCTTTTTATCTGCTGCCAGTTTGTGTGTCCCCCTTTCCCCCCCCCCCTTTGGAGACCCGCGCCCAATTTGAAAAAGGTGGGGCTGAGAAGGAGCTGGAAAACGTTTAAGCCACCAGAAACCTCGTTTTCTCCCCAAAGAGTCCGTTTAATTTAGGGCCCGACTTTCTTCCTCCTTTTCCCTGTACACATCCCGGCCGTTACTTTGGGGGCCCAAATTTTAATTTCACTGTGGGACAGGGTTTGGCCGGCGGGCCTTTAAATTTCCCGAGTTGAAATGCCCGATATATATAGCCAAAAAGGGTAGTTTTGAGATTTTAAATAAATATATATTCCCTTTTGCCCTATTTTGTTTTTTTTTTTTCTTTTTCAACTCTCGTTCACAATCATGATCCCAAAAAATGTTTAAGCTGCCCACACTTCAAAGTGGTCTCAAATCGGGCAGTCCCCACCTATCTTTTACCTCTCAATCGAGCCAATCCCGGCCCCTCACTGGGTCACCGGGCCTTCCAATTAAATTTAGAAGGGGAAAAAATAAAAAAAAAACCCCAAACCCCAAGCTGGGCCCCTTTTTTATGACAGCCCGTGAGAAGTGGGGGGGGACAGGGAAAACCCCAAAAAAGGGAAAAACCCCTTTCCTTTTCCCTAAAGGTTTAAAAAACAAAGTACAAAACCCAAATATAACCCTATGTTTTGCACACAAAAACATTTCTGAAAAAAAAGTAAGCAAAAACCCGGGGGCCCCTGGCAGGGCTGCGGGGACAATGTTAAATTTTAAAATGTACACACCCCGACCCCCACCAGCGGACATTTCTTTCAAAAAGGGCAATACACCCAGTCGAAATCCCCAAAAAGCATTTTATTATTATCTTCATTAAAAAACTTTTTTGGGCTCAAAGTTTTTTTATTTTTTAGAAAAGCATAAATTTCTTCTTTTGGGAATTTTGAAAGAGGGGTATTTTAGCCCTTTTTTCAGAAATTTTGCCGCTGGGGGGCGGTCTGTGGGGACTTTTATAATTACCTGTGGGGCCCCAGCCCTGCCAGTGGCAAACCCCGGTTTGCATACGTTTTTTTTTAGAAATGTTTTTTGTGTTTCAAAAAACATACTTTTTTCTTGGGGAAAATTGATTTTTTAAACCCAAATGGAAAAGGGAAAGGGGGGCTTTTCCCTTTTGGGGGTTTTTGGGCCCCCCCCCAAAACCCCACAGGCTGTCAAAAGAAGGGGGAGCTTTTTCAGGTTGGGTGTTTTTTATTTTTTTTTCCCCTGAATAAAAGGGAGGTTCCCCCGACCCCGTGGGGAGGGCCCGATTGGCCGATTGAGAGGTAAAGATTTGGATGGACTGCCCGATTTTTAGACCACTTTTAAGTCGTGGGGCTTAAAACATGTTCTGAAAATGAAAATTTTTGAATGAGATCTCAAAGTTTTTTTTTATTGGGATGATGAAGCAAAAAAGCTTCTTTTTTGGGGGTTTTCCCCTGGGGTATTGCCCCTTTTTGCAGAAATGTTTCCGCCTGGTGGCGGTCTGTGTGTGTACATTATATTTACATGTGTGCCGCAAAACCCTGCCATGGACACCCAGGTTTTCCTACGTTTTTTTCAGAAATGTTTTTTGGGTGCAGAAAATTAAAGTTTTAAATTGGTGAAAAATTGATTTTAACCTATTTGGGAAAGGGAAAGGGGGGCTTTTCCCTTTTGGTTTCGGGCCCCCGGGCCCCCTCTCAAAGGGTGTCCCTAAAAAAGGGAAACTTTGCAGGGTTTGGGGTTTTTTTAATTTTTTTTCTTTAAAAAATGGAGGTCGGGGGACCCCGTGAGAGCCTGATTTGGGTCGATTGAGAAAGGGAAAGATAAAGGGAAAAGGGTGCCCCATTTTTGGGCCCACGTTGAAGTCGTGGGGAGCTTAAACATGGTTTTGATCATGATAATGAAAATGAGATCTCCAAAAATTTTTTCATGTTTGGGTAGATAGCATAAATGCTTCTTTAGGGGGTTTTGGTGTAGTGTATTTCCCCCTTTTTGCAGAAAAGCGCCCCTGGTGGCCCGGTTTTGTGTGGGGTACATGGGATTAAAATTACATGTTTTTGCCGCAGGCCCCGCCATGGAAACCCCGGTTTGCTTTCGTTTTTTCAGAAATTTTTTTTGGTTTTGCAGGGAAAAAAATTTTTTAAATTGGTTTAAAATTGATTTTAACCTAAAATGGGGAAAAGGGAAAGGGGGGGTTCCATTTTTGGGTTTTTTTGTCCCCGCCCACTCTCACGGGTGTAAAAAGAAGGGCACTTTTTCAGGGTTTTTGGGGGTTTTTTATTTTTTCTCTCTGAATAATGGAAGGTCGGGACCCAGTGAGAGGGGCCCGATTGCTCGATTGAGAGGTAAAAGATAGGAATTTGGACTGCCCCCTTTGGGACCACGTTGAAGTCGTGGGCCGCTTAAAAGGGTTTTGATCATGATTATGTGAAATGAGAGTCCCAAAGTTTTTTTCCTGTATGATAAAATACATAAATGCTTCCCTTTTGGAAATTTTGAAAGTAGTGGGATTGCCCCCTTTTTGCAGAAATTTTGCCCCTGGTGGCGGGTTTTGGGTGTAAAGTATAAATTTCTTTTTGGCCCCCAGCCCTGCCAGGGCACCCAGGTTTGCTTTCGTTTTTTCATAAATGTTTTTTTTTTGCAGAAACATACTTTATACTTTTGGGGAAAATTGGGTTTTTAAACCCAAAATGGAAAAAGGGAAGGGGGTGGGTTCCATTTTTGGGTTTTTTGTCCCCGCCCACTCTCACAGGCTGTCATAAAAAAGGGCAGCTTTTCAGGTTTTTGGGTTGTTTTTTTTTTTTTTCTCTCTGATAATGGAGGGCGGGTTTACCCGTGAGAGGCCTGATTGGCTCGATTGGGGAAAGGGAAAAATAGGGTAGGGAAAATGCCCGATTTTAGACCACGTTTTTAAGGGGCGTGGGCAAACTTAAAAATGTTCTGATCAAGTATGTTGGGAAATGAGAGTCTCAAAAATTTTTTTTTTAAAGTAAAGATAGATAGGGATAAAAAGCTTCTTTTGGATTTTGACGTAGTGTATTTCCCTTTTTTCAGAAAAGTCCCCTTTGGTGGGGGGGTCTTTTGGGGGGGGTGACATGTAAAATTACTGGGTGGGCCCCAGCCCCGCCCGTGGCACCCAGGTTTTGGCCCAAAAGGTTTTTTTTTAGAAAGTTTTTTGTTGCAGAAAAAATTTCGTTATACTTTTTGTACATTGATTTTAAAAACCCATATGGGAAAAGGGAAAGGGGGGCTTCCATTTTGGGGTTTTTGCCCCACCACCCCCTCAAGGCTGTCCCCAAAAAAAGGGGAGCTTTGCAGGTTTTGGGGTTTTTTATTTTTTCTTCTGAATTTAAAGGAGGGCGGTGAAAAACCCCGTGAAAAGGCCGATTGGCCCCCGGGTTGAGAGGTTAAAAATAGGATAGGACTGCCCGATTTGAGACCACGTTGAAGTCGGGGGGGGGGCAGCCCAAAACATGTTCTGATCATGGGTATTTTGAACTGAGAGGGTTTAAAATTTTTTCATGTTGATAGTACATAAATGTTCTTTAGGGGGTTTCGACGTATGTATTGGCCCTTTTTGCCCGAAATGTGCCCCTTGGGGGCGGGTTTTGTGTTTTTACATGGGAAAAAATTAAAAAAGGGGCCGCAGCCCCTTTCCCGTTGGGACCCAGGTTTGCAAACGGTTTTTTTTAGAAATGTTTTTGTTGAGAAACATACGTTATACTTTGGGGGTACATTGATTTTAAAAACCCAATTGGGAAAGGGGGAAGGGGGGCCCCCATTTTTGGGTTTTTTGTCCCCCCCCCCTCACAGGCTGTCTTAAAAAGGGCAGCTTTGCAGGTTGGGTGTTTTTTTTTTTTTTCTCTTCTGAATAATGGAGGGCGGTGACCCAGTGGAAAACCTGATTTGGGTCGTTGAGTGGTAAAGTAGGATAGGACGCCCCATTTGAGACCAAAGTTTTGAAAAAGTGGGGGAGCTTAAAAAATTTTTCGTTTATGATAAGGGGAACTGAGAGTCTCCAAAATTTTTTCATGTTTGATAGATACATAAAAGGGTTCTTTAAGGGGTTTCGACGTTTTTTTTTTTTCCGTCTCAACACAGATCCCAAAAGATTTCCCCCCCTTTGTGATTGCGAGGGCCAATTGTTCACTTTTACATGAATTTGAAAGCTGAAAGGCAATGGAAATTTTAGACCTCATTTTTTACCCCATCCAAACAGGGGGGTGATGGGCCTAAAGTCGGGAGGGTTTAAAAAGGGTGCGCTTCTCTATAGACTGGAGACTTTAGGTGGCACGGTTTTGGGGTTGCAAAAATTTTCAGGCCTATTATCAGCCATTATTGAATTGGGCCCATGTTTTATATTTTACTTTATAGGGCCAAAAGACTGACAAAATGTGTGGGTTTATTTAAAAAATTCTAATAAATTTTAGTTTTGTTTTGACTACTTTAAAAAAAACCTTATTTTTTTTAAAGAAACTTGTTCATAAAATTTCCCGCTCATTGATATTATAAAAAAACCTTTTAGCAGTCAAAGATTTTTTTTTTCTACAAAACTCTAAATCCTCAGCAATGAAGCCAAATTGTCAGTTTTTTTTTTGCATACAGTTTCATCATTGGTTCAATGTATAAATAGTAAATAACCCCCAGCTCCCCCTAGTGGGGGCTACTGGAAGCCAGGCATTCAAATTTAATTTTATGTCTATAAGAATCGGGTTTTCTTATTAAGTTTTTAATCACGGAATTTTGACCTGAAAATCACATAGGTAAAATGCGGACTTCACTTCAAATAAATTT
Source organism: Phyllomedusa bahiana (assembly GCA_025379985.1). Taxonomy (NCBI): domain Eukaryota; kingdom Metazoa; phylum Chordata; class Amphibia; order Anura; family Hylidae; genus Phyllomedusa; species Phyllomedusa bahiana. The sequence goes on from JAODAL010022529.1 coordinate 58,805, forward strand.
CCATTCTTAGGGGGCAGTCTTATAGGTTAGCGTAGTGAACACTTTATGTGCTTAAAAGTGAAAAATTTTTTGAGCCAAAACTACATTTTGTACCTCTTAGACAGTGTAAAGTTAGACCAGGCGTCTTTCAATGTGCCAGTTAGAACCTTTTTATCTAAGTTTACAACATGACTTTCTGGGTATGGGATGGATCCCCCCTCAATACAAAAAACCCCAACTACGTATATAACACTGTTTAATGAATCACAACATCTCATTTCTGGTGTTAAATGGCCAGACTTTTATTTAAAACACATGATCACCCAAAGGGACCGGGTGCAAGAATGTTCTGGATTCACAATTTGGGTGATTCCCCCTGCGCCAACAGCAACCGGCCAACAGCAACAAGGGGGGGCACATTATGGCCGACATTCTATCAAATCCATCCACTGCGGGGCATCAAAAAAACCCATCAATGACCCGCCCCAAAAGACCACACAGCCAAGCCCCCCCCCTGAAAGACCTTTTCCCCATTTTTAGGCTGGGCCCTAAAAAAGCTCAGCCTGTCCCCCAAACATTAAGTTTAACAGCTTCGGGTATTTAAAATTGGGGTTCACCATAACTGGCCTTTACCCTAAAAACCCGACTCCCCAACCAAAACACTAAAGCCGTGACAAGTCTTTAAAAAAATCAATTTTTTCTACTTTTTTTTTTTACTATTTCATTCCAAACTGATGAGAAGGGATGAGACAAGGGGGACACAGCGCGGGTTTTCTGTTAGTAGGGGAAAAGGCCCTTTTTGTGGTATGTTTCCCTCATGTTTTTGGCTTTTTGGGACTGGACGGTAAAGGGGGCTCTTTCAGGCGGGTACCCCTGGAACAGATAGATTTGAGCCATCAGTGGTGGCTTTTGATGTCTCAAGCCAGTGGAGTACATCTGGAGGAAATTTGACTTTTTTCCCCCCACAGGCTTTTTGGTGCCAGTCTCTTAGTCCAAGGTCCTCAGCTCCCTCCATTTATCTGTTCATTATAGGATGTTTTCCGTGGGGAAGAGTGTTGTACCCTGTTTCCCCGAAAAAAGACAGTGTCTTTTTTTAATTTTTGCCCAAAACGAGCTAAGACTTCTATTTAGGGGATGTTTTATTTTTCTTTTACAAAATTCACATTTATTGTTGAACAAAACAACAAAAAATCAACATGTATTAATAAACGTGTGATTTTATCACAAACATCAGCAGAAGTAGCCAAACTCCAAATTGCAAATTTCCCAAATTCCCGAAGGCAGCTTTCCCGAATTGCCGAACAACCCCCTGGATGAAAAACCCCCAACCTTTGAGGAAACCCCGCCCCATACAAACAATCACCAAAACAATTTAAGTCCCGCCCCACCACCCCCAAACAGGACTACTTCAAACCCCCCTCATATCCCCCTTTTTTCTCACAAAACCCCGAAAACCTTTAACACCTTTCCCAAAGCTCTTCCCCCGTCCACCAAACAACCCCCCCCCCATTTTTTACTCTCAGCAGATGGGCTTCGCCACCCCCACTTTTCCCAAATAAGATCCCAAACTCACAGACAAAACTTCACCCTGGCAGTCCCCCCCCCCCTATCCAATTTTCCGCCCGTGTGCCCCCCATCCCCCCCTTCAACCTGCCAAAACTATTTCCCCTAACTTCCTTCTCCCTTTGTCACTTTAGGCCAAACTCTCCGTCTACTGGGCCAAAACAACCTCACTACCTTAATTTTTGACCCCCTTTCCCAAACCCCCCCTCTCCCCCGACCCTTACGCTGTTATTTATCCCAACCCCCGGCCCCCCCCCTTTTAAACCATCATTAACTTCTGGGACCTTTCCTTTACTCCCTTTTAAAAATGCGGCCCCTCACACCCATTCCTTAAGAAACCATCTCTTGACCCCTCCCGTATGTCCCAAATATCCCCCCCATCTCACTGCTTATTCGCCCTTAAAAATCCAGAACAAACCCTGTCTATCTTCAAAATTTTCCCCTCATCTCTCCCCAAAATCTCTCCCTTTGGGCCCCCTGCAATCGGTCCTCCCCACCCCACCATCTACAGAAAAACCCCCCTAAAACCCAAAATCACCAACGACCTAGCAAATGCCAAAGCCCCCACGCCAATACTCTGTGCTTCTCCTCCTAAACCTGTCCCCCGCCTTCGACCCCTGTCAAACCCCCACTCCCCCTACAAAATCTCTCCTCCCTTTGGGAACACGGACTTGCTCTTTTTTAATCTCCCTTACCTCATGGGTCGGAAAATTTAGGTCTTTCACTTTTACACCCCCTCCTCCTCCTCTCGCCCCCCTTTTCTGTTGGTGTCCCCCCGGGGTCTGTCCCCGGGGCCCACTAAAATCTCTCTATTTTACAAATCTTGGTCCCGGGTCAACTAATAGCACGCATGGCTTTCAAAACCACTTTTGCTGAAAGTTTTCCCAATCTACATCTTTCCGGGCCCCGTGTTTTCCTCTCTTCTCCCCCTGGGTTCCTACCCGTCTTTTGTCCATAAAACCCCCTTTTTCCCCCACGGCTCCTGAAGCTAAACATGGAGAAAACTGAATTCATCATCTTTCCACCGTCTCACTCTATCCCTCCACCTGATCTCTCTATCTCAGTCAATGGCTACACTCTCTCACCAGCTCCACAAGTTTGGGATAACCCTTGACTCCAATCTGTCCTTCAAACCACACATCCAAACCCTCACCTCTGCCTGCCGCCTCCACCTGAAAAATATCTCCCTTGTCCGCTCATTCCTTAACTTTGAAAGCACAAAAATGCTGGTCCATGCCCTCTTCATTTCACGACTAGGCTATTGCAACATCCTTCTCTGTGGCCTCCCAGCTAGCACCCTCATTCCCCTCCAATCCATCCTTAACTCTGCCGCCCGTCTGATTCACCTCTCTCCTTGATATTCCTTTGCCTCTCCCCTCTGCCAATCCCTTCACTGGCTTCCCATTGCCCAGCGAATCCAGTTCAAGTTAGTACCCTTGACCTACAAGGCTCTCCATACCCTCTCCCCTCCATACATATCTGCCTTAATCTATAGATATCTCCCCTCACGCAATCTCCGCTCCTCACAGGACCTTCTTCTCTGCTCTCCCCTTATCATCTCCTCACATAACCGTCTCCAAGACTTCTCCCGTGCTTCCCCCATACTCTGGAACTCGCTGCCCCAACACCTCAGACTCTCCCCCACTCTCACCAGCCTCAAAAGCAACCTGAAAACTCATCTCTTCAGGATTGCCTCTAACCAACAATAACCTTGCTGTCACTACACCCTCCACAAACATGTCCGCCCCTCACCTTCTGTCTCTTCCCACCTTCCTTTTAGAGTGTAAACCCTCATGGGCAGGGACCGCTCTCCTTCTGTACCAGTTGTTAGTTATTAATTTGTCACCTTTGCACTTGTTTGACCTATGTTATGTATGAAACCCGAATGTACAGCTCTCTGGAACCAAGGGCGCTCAAAAATAAATAATAATAACAGTACTATAGAGACATCCTATGTAGTCAGTTGGCCGCTGCCTATCTGCGCCCTCGTCCATCCTCTGGTCGGTCTGACCGGGGGGTTCCTCGTCGCTTATGTACCATTGCCACGGCTGCTGTGCGAGGGGTGGGGGGTAGGAGCAGTACTAGCTCCATCAGCAGCAACCTGATCACTCTCTCACTTGACCACCCTGTGGTTTCCTAATGCTTTTTCCTCCCTCCACCACTCTATGATGTTGCCACCATGTTTGGTTTTCCCTCTCTTTTAATCTGTCAGAAGGAATGAAGAGGACAAACACAAAAACACAGAATTTTAGAAAGGCTAATTTTATTCTGCTTAGGGAGGCCCTAAACCGTATTGACTGGCACAAGGTGTTTAAAAATAGCAGAACAAATAATAAATGGGAGATCTTTAACCCCTTCCCAATATTGAATGTACGCATACGTCCTAGCAGGAAGTGCGCAAATGGACGTATGGGTACGTCTTGCCGATCATGCGGGCTTACAAGCGAGCCCTGCACGATCGCAACATGGGACCAGCGGTATATTACCGCTGGCCTCATGCCGCATCACCCATGCATTAACCCCTTAGCTCCAATGCATTGGGGGCATGGTGATTGACAGTCACCACGGAGACCAGTACACAGCAATAAAACGTCAGTTCATCCCACACAAAAAAAAGTCCTTACACAGCTCTGTATACAGAAAAATAAAAAAGTTATGGCTCTCAGGAGATAGCAATGCATAAATATTGTTTTACACAATAAAAACACTGCTTCAACATAAAAAACTATATAAATTGGGTATTGCTTTAATCATCTCGACCCAAGGAGTAAAACTAACTTGTCACGGATACTGCACGGTGAGCGCTGTTAAAAATAAAAATAAAAAACACTATTAGGATTGCAGTATCTTCTTCACCCTGCCTTCCAAAAAACAGATCAAAAAGCCTTGTCCCCCCAAAAATGATACCAATAAAAACATCAATATTATGTAACCAACTCTATGCAGTATACCACTTAAGGAAGTCTCCACACGAGCCACCTCCTTGGCTCTAATTAACAGGCAAATCTCAAACAAGTGGTAGACTTCAAAGTTCAGTGCAAAAACTTTTATTCCACGTCAGTGTAAAATCCAACATTTACAGACAATTATAAAACCGTTAGTAAGATAGAAAAAGTAAAGTGGTATACTTATGTTAGAAGTTATTTCTGCGTAGCAGCTTCCAATACATCTGATTTCCTAAACAGGATAGCCCAGAAACGCCAGACCTTAGAGTGAGTTGCACATACTTCGAGCGACGTTTCGGAGGACACGCCCCCTTTGTCAAGCATGCGTGATGAGCATTTCCTATTGTTTAAATACCACAACTTACGTATAAAAACAACAATAAAATACAATACAATCAAGTCATATACTTGATTAAATGCCCATGTGGATTGGTCTATATTGGTCAAACAAAAAGATCCATAAAAACTCGATTGAATGAACACAGGTCTAATATACGTTTATATAAGAACAGGGAGAAAGAACATGAGTTAAAGAAGTCGTTTGGAGAATCTTCCCTTGCACGGCATTTTTGTGAAGCAAACCATGGAGTGTGTGAACTCCTTTGGTGTATATTGGAGCATGTTGAGAGTAGAAGTTCAGAAGAGGTTAAAACCCGATTATTACAACGTGAGGCTTTCTGGATAAGCAAGATGCAATCATTGATTCCGAGAGGTCTCAATGAGGTTTACAATTTGAAAGTATTTTTATAACTTTGGTAACTGTTGTTTTTATTGTTGTTTTTATAATTGTCCGTAAATGTTGGATTTTACACTGACGTGGAATAAAAGTTTTTGCACTGAACTTTGAAGTCTACCACCTGTTTGAGATTTGCCTGTTAATTAGAGCCAAGGAGGTGGCTCGTGTGGAGACTTCCTTAAGTGGTATACTGCATAGAGTTGGTTACATAATATTGTGATTGCATAAGCTCCTCCATAAACAACTCTATTATACTTAAGACTAAAATGTTGTATGAAGAGATGGCCGTTATGACCGATATTAGAGCTGAGCTCTTTCAGTTTACCGAAGCAGAAAAGGCTGTGATATTACAACAGGCAGAAAATGCCGGTTTGAAATGGGAGAAACCCAATAGTGATACATCTGATTGTTTAAAAAAACTGGATAGCCTGAAGAAAAAAGAACTAAACTTACGTTTGCATGCCTCAACTATTACCGAGTACATCAAGGGGT
>JAODAL010022530.1:0-64518 GCA_025379985.1 Phyllomedusa bahiana
TGGCACCTTCAATTCACCCGTGTTTGGGTACACAAAGCTGGATTCAAATTTAACTGAAGGTACCTCTATCAAAATCTGGACGGGAAAAGTGCAAAAACCGTACTGAAATGTTTGGGAAAAAAAATATTTTTGGCACCTATAATTCACCTTGGTGATACACAAATTTCTTGGGTTCAAAATTTTCTGCAAATGTCCCTATAAAAAATCTGGACTGGGCAAAAGTGCAAAAAAAAACAATTTTTGAAATGTATAGGAAAAAAAAAGGTATTTTTACCCTTAATTCCCCCTGTGGTGACTACACAATTGCTGGATTTAAATTTAACTGCAAGGGGGGCCCCTATCAAAAAATCTGGACTGGGCAAATAGGTGCAAAAACACAGTATCTGAAATGTTATACGGAAAATAAAAGGATTTTTGGCACCTTCATTTCACACTGTGGTGAACTACACATTGCTGGATTCAAATTTAAAACTTGCAAAGGTGGCTCTTTCAACAAATCTGGGTCTGAGGCAAAAGAATGCAAAAAAAAAGTTTAATCTGATATGTATACGGGATAATAAAAAAAGGTATTTTTGACACTATCTAACCTGTGGTGACTACACAATTGCTGGATTTCAATTTAACTGCAAAGGTGGCTCTGATCAACAAATCTGGACTGGGCAAAAATTGTGGCAAAAAACACGTATCTGATATTGCTTAAGGATAATAAAAGTTATTTTGGCACACTATCAATTTCACCTGTGGTTGAATACACAATTGCTGGATTCATATTTAACTGCATGGTACTCTATCAACAAATCTCTGGACTGGGCAAAAGTGACAAAAAACACTTATCTGAAATGTATTACGGTTAATAAAAAGTATTTTTTGGCACTATCATTTAACCTGTGGTGACTACACAATTGCTGGATTCAATTTTAAATGCCAAGTGGCTCTATAACAATTCTGGATGGGCAAAAGTGCTAAAAACAGCGTATCTGAAATGTATACGGTTAATTCAAAAAAGGTATTTTATGGCACCTATCAATTCACTATGGTGACTACACAATTGATGGATTCAAATTTAACATGCTAGGTACCTCTTATCACCAAATCTGGACTGGGGCAAAAGTGCAAAAAAAACCGTATCTGAAATGTATATGGATAATATTTAGTTATTTTTGGAACCTATCAATTCACCTGTGGTTGATACACAATTGCTGGATCTCAACATTTAACTGCAAGGTATCTCTGATCAACAAATCTGGACTGGGCAAAAGTGACAAAAAACAAGTATATGAAATTTATAAGGATAATAAAAGGTATTTTTTGGCACCTATTCAATTCACCTGTGGTTGACTACACAGTTGCTGGATTCAAATTTACTGCCAAGGTTACCTCTATTCAACAAATCTGGACTGGGCTAAAAGTGCAAAAAACAATGTATCTGAATGTATAAGGAAAGTATAAGGTATTTTTGGCACCTATCAATTTCCACCTGTGGTGTCTACACTATTGCTGGATTCTAATTTAACTGCAATGAGGTAACTATATCAACAAATATGGACTGGGCAAATAGTTGCAAAAATAAAAAACACGTATCTGAAATGTATTCGGAAATAAAAGGTATTTTTTGCACATTATCTACCTGTGCGTGTGACTAAAATTGCTGGATTCAAAAATTTAACTGCAAGGGTACCTCTATCATACAAAGTACTGAACTGGGCCAAAATGAAATGAAAACCTATATGAAATGTATACTGATAATCAAAGTGGAGTTTTGACACCTAACAATATAGACCTGCAGTTTATTAGAAAAGATCTGTATCCTAATATAAGTTCAGGCTGCCCAATTCACAGTAATGATTTCAACAGTAAACTGTTAATTTTATAGCTATGCAAAATGCATTGGGTTGTCTGCATTACATTATCCAGTATTCTTTTAAGAGGTTTGTCTGTGCTTCGAGCGCGGCCCTCCCCTCCCCTCCGTTCCCCCCGTGACTCTTACAGCGATAGATGCTCCTTTAAAATTCTCTGCACTACCTAGAATCTGAACAATCACTCTGATCTAACTGGTTCTAAGGATCACAGCTAAAAGTAGAAGCTGTCTCTGTGAACATAATAGAATAATTTCGCTGAGCTGTTTGCACAGAGGACAGAGCGCAGTCCTACTGCTTGAGGATTCTGACACACAACTGATATTGAACTGTAGGGACATGTTCTTTGTTAAACGGACGGTCATGTGATTTTTCCAGCCAATCGAACCATACACATCCCGGTCATGAATGCAAAACATCACACCATGCTCTATTCATGATTAAGCTGATTTGCTTGGCCAAAAAACAAAATGGACATAGAAGCGCCGAAAAATGGCGCGATATTAATGATTATGCACAGATTTTAACCTAAATTACCGCCGTGATCTAAAAAATACGATCAACGTTAATACCGTGCCGATTTCATATTTGTCGATAGATAATCGCTCTACACTAATCGGGGACAATTCTGTAGTATTATTATTGATTCGCCATGTACAGTTTTATTTTCAGTTTGCATTTAGGAAAACCATAGGGAGCGGTCGCACGCTCTCTACATTGGTCCAATAACCGTGCCATCTTTTAACTTAGCCAATCCACAGAGCTCGCGCGGATTTTCTTTTCCCATAGAAATCTATGAGAAAGTTGCTACGCGCTTCTGATTGGCTAAGCTGGGACGAGCCCCGCGCTTCAACCAATCAGCATCTTTCTGCCTTTTTTTTAGATTTTGAACTGTACCGCCTGTGTATTTGATTGGTCAAATTTTTCTCCATAGGTTTAATGGGTTCCCTGTCGATCCTATTCTGATTGGTCACTTATCCTCCTTTGGATATTAATGGGCCGACCAATCAGAAGTGCTTTTTTAACAATTAGATTACTGTTATTCCGACGATACTCTCGCGTCTGATTGCCAGGGGATTGGACAGCCCCCCGCTAGCTCAGCCAATCAGCTCTTTTCTGTTTTTGTACTGTATTTTTTGTTTTCGATAAACTGTTTCCCACACTTTGATTTTGATTGTCTTATTTCTCCATAGGATATAATGGGTCTTTGTCGCTCTATTCTGAATTGGCTGGCTACTGCCGACTATTGAGGAGCTGCTTAAACAATTTTTAAATTACTGTATTTCCCGGGCATATTCTCTCTATTGCAATTTCCCTATGTAGCGCGGTCTCGGGACAATATCGCGTTGTTTGGGATTTAACTTGGCTATTTTAAGTGCTTTATTTTTAAAAGAAGTTTCAGCGCTTTTATCTGATAATATTTTACACTTAATAAATTGATTTTTTTTTTTTCATACTCCATGCCGCACGGCGCTGAGCGCCGAGATTGCATTGCACCCATCTCTCCATAGACTACAATGGGAGAAGTAGCTCGTGCTCTGATTGGCTGGGATAGGCAAGCCACCGCTAGCTCAACCAATCAGCTCTTTTCTGCATTTTACTGTATTTTGAACTGTCCGGCCTTGGATTTTGATTGGTTCAAAATTCTCCATAGGCTATAATGGGTCCCTGTCGCTCCTATTCTGATTGGCCGAGATAGCCAAGCCCCCGCTAGCTCAACCAATCAGCTCTTTTCTGCATTTTTACTGTATTTTGAACTGTCCCGCCGTTGATTCTGATTGGTCAATCGTTCTCCATAGATTATAATGATTCACTGTCGCTCCTAGCTTTCAGAATTTGAATTACTGTATTTCCCGGCAATTTCCAATATCCGAATTCTTGATATTGCGCCGTTCTCGATTTTTGGAAAGTGATTTTTTTTGTATTACATTTATTTTTGAGATTGAGCTCTTTTCTGACAATGTTTTCCGCCTTTATAAAGGAGATTTTTTTCGGATTCATACTCCTGCTGCACGGAGCGGAGCGCCGAGATTTCTGTCGCGATCGTCTATCTGCTTTCTCGCATGTTCCGATCTTGCTTCACTTCGCCGCCGCCGGAGCATTTAGACCAAAATAAACCAGGTCTGCTTGTCGGAGCTGCATTGCGCCGCACTTTGGCGAGCCGCCATCGTACATGCCTCGGGGTTTTGGAGCGCGCCGCGTCCCGCCCCGGAATGCCTACACCGCGCCCACACCCCGCCCATTGAACGCCCCTTCATGCGGGGCGCAGCTGAAAGTGGCGAACGCGGCACCTAACACCGCATCCCTGCGTCCGACAGGGGGATTCGGGCTGGGAGGCGCAGTATACGCCAGAAAACGGGCGAAAAGCCCGTTCATACATGTCGCCCATTATCTTTCTCCTCAGTCCCTTCAAAGCTCGTTCATGTTCCCTGCCATCAGATAAGAAGTGCAAACAACGCAAGCGCAGCCAGATCAGCTCCTGTTAACTCCTGGTCGTTTCTAATGTAAAATTTCAGGAAACCAAGGGCATGTAAGGCTGTAGCTCTGAGGCTTCACTTTTTTGATGACAAAAAAGTGATTAAATACCCATCTTGGAGGATCCCACGAAAACATTTGATCATGGCAAAACCCCTTTAAAATGTGCCAAAAAGTGGTGTAATTGTGGTGCAGCATGTCACTGCATGTTCCAGACATATTTATTTAGACACACTACTCGACAGGTGGGCATGGCTTCCCAAAAACGTGGGTGTGGGCTAATGTAAAAGTGGCTACAGTGTGGCACACTACACCAAAATCTGTGTAAAAAATGCTCCCAAATTCTGATGTAAGAAGTAAGCCGAAACAAATGGTCTAAAGGTTAGACAATTGTAAAGCTGCATCAATGTATAAGGCAACACGAGCAACTGTTATAAATCTGGTGCATTTTTAGACTGCTAACTTTTAGACTTCTAACTTTTAGATGGCGCTAGTAAATGAGGGCCTGGAGTAAAAAGAACACTACACCATCAACACAAACATTTCATTCAACTGAAAAGCATAATGGATGCTGATTTGCTGTCTCAGGACTTGGACAACGTGTAAAAAGTGAAGGAAGAATGAATCATTGTAAGGAGGATGTGAGGGCATCAGTCCATTACCTGGGTGAATCAACAAGACAATGATCCAAAAGACACAAGTACATTAACTAATGAATGTTTAACCATTTCCCGCCATGTAATCATAATAATTTCGCTCTACATTTTTTTCCTCCCCACCTTTCAAAAGCCATAATATGTTTATTTTTCCATTCTAAATAGACATATGAGGCATTGTTTTTTGCGGGACAAAATGTACCTTTTAATGGTGCGATTGACTGTATCATACAATGTACAGGGAAACCAATAAAAAATTCTAAGTGGGTTGAAATGTGGAAGAAAACTTCCTTGCTCAATTTTATGATTCTGAAGGTCAATATGATTCCACTGATATCAATTATGTAGGGTTTAAATGATGTTTTAGTACTTTAAAACACATAATAACATTCTCTATTTCTTAAATTTGTGCTGTACTGCCATTTTCTGCGACCAATAATTTTTTTGTTTGGACCCGTGTGAGGGCGCATTATGTGAAGACTGAGGTGTAGTTTTTACCATTTTGGGATACATTCGGCTTTTTGATCACTTTTTATTTATTTCTAGGAGACTTAAAATGACAAAACACAAACAATTTGGAATTATTTTTCTTCTACGGCAGGGGTGTCAAACAGCGGCCCTCCTACAGTTGGGAAACTAAAAAACCCATCATGCATTTTTATAATCTATAACAGTGGGCAAGATGGGAGTTGTATTTTTACAACAGCAGGAGGGCCGCAGTTTGACACCTGTGTTCTACGGTGTTCAATGTACAGGATAAATGATGTTATATTTTAATAGATAAGACATTTACGGAAGTGGTGATACAAATTATGTGTAACTTTTTTATTATTTTATTTGTAAAGTGGCAAAAAGGGATGTTTTAAATTTTTTATATTTTTTTATACTTTAAATTTTTTTTGTTTTTTACTTGAACATGCATTCCCCCCAGGGTACTTGACCAATAGCGGGCAAAATTTCTTAAATATATATATTATGCAGAAGAGTGTACCGAGATGGTGGTTCTATTAGGTAGGAAGTAACAGAAGTACTTATATGGTAGCTATGGAAGTCTTCATTCATCTTTGAGCTGCCATGTTAACCAGTCGGAACCTCACAAACTCATCACAGCAACCTGAATCATTTAGATGCCACAGTCGCAAACATTATGGTGTCTAAATGGTTTAATAGTAGGGATCGGAGCTGGCTCCATTCCTTGCTGTTAGCAATGGGTGTAATATTCAGCTGGCACCTGCTGCATATGGAGCGGACTCTGCAAGTGAACCCGTACCATACTCTCTTATTGGAATTACCAGTACATCAAATGTTAGTAAGGGGTTTGTGTTCTGGAATGGCCAAGTCAGAGTCCTCACCTTAGCAACCCTATAAAGCTGGTGTGGCATAATCTATACAGGGCTACGCACACAAGAAATCCCAGAAATATTAATGAACTGAAAAACGTGTGCAGTGATGAGTGGTCCAAAGTAACTCCTCAACAGTGTGTAAATTTTTTGAAGCTCCATGAAACATTTATTAGAAGGGATATCTGCTAAATTGGAATTTACGGGTATTCTTTTTTCTAGCACTGTTCTATAGGGAAACCTGCTGATTATCCTTTAACAGAAATCACCTCTAATACATGTATTTACCTAGAGGGAGATTGGATACAGTTCAGACTTAGATAATAATCAGACCACATTTTATTAGAATTTTTTATGCTGACATCAAGGTAATTCCATACATTCACCTCTATACATAGAAGAATCACTTGGCCTTTCTGCACTTTATTGGTGATCTTCAAGGCCTATGGGTACTTACACATGACAATGTTAAAACATTCATTGTATTCTACAGTTGAAAACTGCACTAGGAAATGTGATTTTCACTATGTATTTTATATACATTTTGAGGTCGATCTTTTTCCTGGTGGACTCACAGTTAGAAAACAAGTACAATTAATTTTTTATGGAGTTTTAGACGTGGATCTGACATAGAAATGTTTTGGATACTTTTTTATGTGAAATATTGAAAAAAGACCTCCAACTTTTTTTTAAAAAAACCGTGTTTTTTTATAGAATAACCCCCCTTTTCCCCCTAAAATTTACGCGAAGGTCGATACAGAGATGATTCCCATTATTGGACAATGGGCTCAAAAACCACTTTCATTAAATATCTTAATTCAAATGCCTTTCGGACTGTTCTAATACTTTCTGATTTCCTTTTTATGTGTCTATATCCCAGAGCAATGGTCTTATTCATACTTCTACAAATCAGTTGCAGGTAAGGGTATGCTCACACAGTGTATTGCAGTGTATTTTGGTGTATACTATGCGCGCTACTATACACCTGCAATACACCTGCTGCTTCAGAAGACACGTTGACCAAACAATTTGAACGCTTCCACTGAATGAATGCCATTTTGATGCCAAGAAAAAACGGCAGGTAATCTAGCTTTAAAGATTTAGAAAAACCGTTTTTGGGGGACAAAATTGGGCTTTTGCAGCGAATTTGTGCCAAAATACGCCCACGCAAATACAACGTATGAAGAGATCCTATTAGTAGCTTGAGTGTAGATTCCTGCAACTGCTCCCACGCTATCAGAGCAATCCCGACACGAGAGCTCATTAGAGCTCTAAGAAATTGTTCTACCTCTGAAAACCAACATTTATAGTAGACTTTTGGGTTGGGGATATAAAAAATCTTTGTTAGAACAAGCCGCAAAGAAGGTGGGTATAAAATCTAAAGAACTCCTAGGTAATGAGAGCAGGGGAAAAAGTAATAAAAAATCGAATACACCCTATTTAGTTACAACATTTAGGTGGCCAACCCATAATGTTAAAAAACTTCACAGGATAATAATCTAAATATTATACTTTCTAAGGCCAGGTCTACACAGCACAGAAATACTGTTGGATTTTTGGCAGCTTCACCGACCGTACACTGTGCTGCTTAGTCAGCAATAAAAACATCCGTGCTACAGCAATAAAAAATACGTCTACACAGCACAGATTTTTTTACCATCACGTTTAAAATCCGGAGGAAGATGCAACTTGTTGCATCTTCTGCAGGATTCCAACGGATTGACATTGGATTCCCATACTTTCAATTGTACGGGGCCAATGGCAAATATGAAAACCAACTGCGACTTTTGCGTAAATCCATGGCAAAACCACAGTCCAGCAAATGTCAAAATGCCGTCGGATTTTGGATCAATAAATATTAAGCTAGGTCTATATTTGTAGCACAAATGGAACAAATAGATCATCTTATTCATGGTACCTTATATCAAATCAACAGTTACATTAATTGTGAAACAAATTTTGTTGTGTATACAGTGTAGTTTGTGTAATGTAAAATATGTTGGCTGCATGAGCAGCAGAGTAAAAGACGTGAACACATTTATGGTGCGAAAAATTGTAATGTGAACAATGCCTTCAGGGTCTCTAGACACTTTTGAGATATACACAATGGAAATTTATGCACCCTAAAAGTATTTGGTACGAAGGTGATCCCAGAAGAGTCTTTTCTGAATAGAAAGGGCTATTAGATACTTATGCTAGACAATGTTTTCCCTAAATCATAGACATGATCTTATTTTAAATTATTGAATGTTTTTTTTCTCATTTTTTATTTGTGGGTTTTCATTTGCGTTTTTTTTTTTGTTTGGTGAAGTCATTTTGGTATATAAAGGGTTATTTAAAAGTTACCCGGAAGCAATGATTAAGGTCTTAATAGTCTGAAACGCGCAATCTGAGGAAGTGGAGATGTGTTTTCACAAAATGTTGTGACTTTTTATGTTTTTAAAGCAATGGACATTTAAAAATGTATATTTACAGTCACTCTGCATCTTTAGCAACCTGCTGAGGACATTTTTGACACCTAAGTCGTGGCCACTTCCCGTCTGAGGCATGCTGCTTGAAGCTCGCAAGGGAAAGGGGTAGATAATCAATTATAAGGTGTTGTCTTGGTCTCATGATGTCAAAATGTGAGGAGGACTGTTTCAATCCCAGTTCAGATTGATCCCTTAAATTTATTGAGCGATTCAGAGACCAAATACCTGTTGGAAATTTTGCCATTGAGCTCCTTGTTAGAGAACAGCAAGTTGTTCAAAAAGTACTGAAACATTGAATAGCTGGACACATGCATTTTACACTTGAGATTATCTCATTTAGTGCATTTAAAAAAAAGTCAAGAAATTCTATGTCTCGAAATTTAAAACCCAAAAGCCAAAATTTTCCTAATTTTTTTTGGAGTATGTAGAAAAATTTTTATATATTCTATTCACACTAAAAAAAAATTTTGTTAAAACATTTTTTTTTATATAAGACCACTAATAGAGTGGTCGCACCATTTCCCAAAACTAAAAATAACTCCAACTCTAATACGATGCTCCCCAGGCAACATAACAATCATTTCCTTTAAAACCTGTCAGGTCGGGAAACGGGGCCTATAAAATAAACGATTTTTGAACGCAAAGTAAGAAGTTTATAAACATGATGGAAGTATGAGACAAGACAAAAAAAGGTTATTACCCGTGATGGAGGAGTGTTTTTTTAAATGCATTTCTAGGGTCCTTTAAAAATATTGCCACTTTTGAAAATGAAAAAGGGGAATTAGGGGCGGGCGCGTAGCGCGCCCCGGCAAAATTTTGATGGACCGTCCTTTGCGGGCCCGCCCCCTTTAAAAGACACCCCCTCCCCTAACTGCAAACGGGTTTGGAAGAAAGCCGGTAGTGCCCTTTTACCCGGTGTACCCCCATAACGGTATGCCCCCACAGGCTGGTAATGCCCCCTTGTAGCCAAGTAATGCCCCTCGTCCCGGTAGAGCCAAATTTGTGCCGGTAATGCCCCCCTTTTTAGCCAGGTGGGGCCCCCCTTTGTTAGCCAGGTAGGTGCTCCCCTTGTTAGCCCCAATAGTGCCCCCTTGTTGCCCGTAGGCCCCATTGGTTGCCCGGTTGCCCCATTGTTGCCGGTATTGCCCCCACTTTTTGCCAGGTAGTGCCCCCATTGTTTGCCGGTGTGCCCCCATTTTTACCCGGTGTGCCCCCATCTGTTTCCAGGTGTGCCCCATTGTTACCCCGGGGTGCCCCCTTTTAGCAAGTATGCCCCCTGTTGCCAAGTAGTGCCCCCCTCTTACCAAGTAGTGCCCCATTGTTAGAGGGAGTGCCCCATCGGTTAGCCGGGGAGTGCCCCCATTGGTTGCCAGGTAGGGCCCCCTTGTTTGAGGTAGTGCCCCCATTGTTTGCGGTAGTGCCCCCCTTGTTTCCAGGTGTGCCCCCCATTTTTTGCCAGGTAGTGCCCCATTTTTCAGGTAGGCCCCCCCCTTTGCCCGGGGTGCCCCCATTTTTTAGAGGTAGGCCCCCATCTGTTAGCCGTAGTGCCCATTGTTTTCCAGGTAGTGCCCCCCTCTGTTACCAGGGAGTGCCCCCCTTTTTAGCCCGGGGTGCCCCCCCTGTTTGCCAGGGGAGTGCCCCTCTGTTGCCAGGTAGTGCCCCCTGTTGCCAGGTGTGCCCCCTCGTTGCCAAGGGAGTGCCCCCCCTGTTGCCAGTAGGCCCCATCTGTTAGCAGGTAGTGCCCCATTTTTAGCCAGGGACGGCCCCCCTTTGTTGCCAGGTAGTGCCCCCCTTTTTGCCGGGAGTGCCCCCATTGTTGCCCGGGAGTCCCCCCCCTGTTGCCAGGTAGTGCCCCCATTGTTGCCAGGGAGTCCCCCCTCTTTAGCCCCGGGGGCCCCCTTTGTTGCCCGGTAGTGCCCCCCCTTTTTGCCCGGGGATGCCCCCCTTGTTGCCAGGGATCCCCCTTTTTGCCCGGTAGTGCCCCCTCTGTTGCCAGGTGTGCCCCATTGTTAGCAGGGAGGCCCCCCCTTTTTTTTCCAGGATTTCCCCCATTGTTGCCGGTGATGCCCCATTGTTGCCAATTATGCCCCCATTTTTGCCAGGTAGTCCCTCTCTTTGCCCCGGTAGACCCCCTAAAGCTAATAAAAATAAAATAATAAAACCATTACCTTACCCGGCTCCTGCACGCCCGCACCCCGACCCATTCTCCTCAGCGGGCAGGGGGGAAATGGAGCGCCGCCGCACTCCCCTGCGCCGGCGTTTACTTCCCCTGCGCCCCTGAATGTATGTGCGGCGCGACAGACGCGTAATACAGGGGGAGGAGGGGGGGGGGGAGCGTCCTCCGCCTCCTCCCGCACAGTGAGACCCCGGGGGGGGGGAGGGCCGCTGGGGCCCGGGTTCAAAACCCCCTGTAGGGCGGGGGCCGCGGCCAAAAGGGAGGGACCCGCGTATCTTGCGCCCCGGTAATTTAAAGGACCCCCCCCGCTAGGCGGCGGGGGAATGCCAACTCCCCCGGGAGGGCGGGAGGGGACCCCAAATAGCGGGACCCCCCCCCAAAAACGGGAATTGGATGTTGCTTAAACTCCCCGGGAGGCCCTAGGTGCTACATTTTGTCAATAGGGCTGGTTCACACAGCTTTTTCATGCCAAATTGTGAACTGTGGCATGTATTTTTACAGAAAAAAAATCATAGGTTTCTGTCACAAATGTTATATGTATTTACCTGCAGTATACATAGTGCAGTGTACATCACTTCAGCAATACACTGTATAATATAAATCAGTGCTGACAAATTTGCTTTTTCAAAAACACTCATGTATATATGATAATGTAATACCTTTTAAATAATAGTCATTCAATTACCAAATAATACACCTATACATGGAGCAAATTTATCATATGTATTATCACACTCTTACTAAAAAAATTTCTATAATACCAAGACCATAAGTCCCAATAATTCTATTACAGAAGGACCCAATAATACTGCCATACCATGACCACATGCAAACACCACATAGTGACTCCAGTCGTACACAGAGTCCTAATGACATAAAAAGTGGTTAATGGTTAAAAGCCGTGATTTTAAAGGGGAGCTTCCTGACTGGAGTATTCACTTTCCCTTTTTTTTTTAACAACCCAGAGCCCATGGTTTGGCCCGACTATTTTGCAGGTTGCCACACAAACCTTTTTCAAATGCTCACTTCTCCAGCACCTCCCTATGTAATTCCCACTTCTGTACAAACTCCCCAAGGAGTGATAAGTAGAGGTATGTTGGAGAGGGGTGATATTAGGGTGATAAGTGGGGACTGTATTCTGTGTTTGCACTAAGCAGCAAAAACCAAAATTGGTTGTGGAAAGGGGGGCAGGAGAAGAGTTTAAATCCCAAATTTTAAAAAGGAAGTGATCCCCCCCCTGGAGTTTGCCCCGAAAACTGTGGCCTGTACCCTCCTGGATATATTTTTGTGGCCTGTGCTTGCGTTAGGGATTTTTAAGTGGGTGTTGGATGGGGGTTTGTATGCCCATGTTTTTTTAACGTTTTTTTCTTTAAGGTTACATGGTTACATAGTTTGAAAGGGGCAGAAAAAGCCTATTGTGTTGATCAAAAAACCCCTAAAGGTGGAACCCAATTGTTTCTTTTTAGGGAAAAAATTCCCCCCGGGATCAAATCTGAAAATTTCAAAATAAACCCGGGGATCAACGAACCTCTCCAGAACCCAAAGTAAATTTTTTTGGGTTACACGCTATTAAAAATAATTCAGCCCTTTTTGAGCTCTGTTGGGTAAATTAAACCATGACAATTTTCCCTTTTTGGCGGGTTCATGCTTTACTTAAAACCCCTTAAGGACCCACCCTTTTTTGGGCCTTTCCCTGACCCCCCCCTTTTTTTGAAATCTGGAAATATGTCATTTTAAATGTGAGAATAACTTTTTGAATTTTTTACCTAGCCAGTGATTCAGAGTTTTTTTTTCCTGGGGACACATTTTTGCTTTAAGTTAAATAAGAAATTTTTACCATTTCAATCCCTTTTTTGTTTGTGAAAAATATCAAAATTTTATGAAAAAATTTGGGGAAAAAATTTGCGTTTTGAAGTTGCAAAATTTTTGCCGGGGCAACAGATTTAAATTTTTCCCCACCCAAAAAAAGTTTATAAAAAAAACATTACCCAAAGTCCACTTAGGTTGGCATTAATTTTTTTTAAATTTTCTTTTTTTTTTTTTTACGGGCATTAGGGGGCTTAGAAATTTATAGTTTTTTTTTCACTTTTCAAGGGAAAATTTTTCAAAAATTTTCATTTTTTTAGGGGCCCCTCCCGTTTGACGTGGGGTTTGGGGGGCATGTTGATACCCCATAAGTGACACCATTTTTGGGAAACTGACCCTTTAAAAAATTTACAAAACATTTAGGAAGTTTTATAACCCCCTTTTGATATTTCACAAAATTTAAAACAAAGTGGGGGTGAAAATTTTAAAATTTCACTTTTTTTGCGATTTTCAAATTTTTTTCCCTTATTCATGGAATTTCGTTAAAAGTGATAGGGAAATTTTTCCTTAATTTAAAATTCCCCCGGTCTTCCGTTTTTTTGAGATATCCCTTTTTGTGGGCCCCCTAGTGCATTATTGGCTTTACCATAAGCCCCAGAATGGAGGAGAATATATACTTTGGGTTCAATTTTTTAATTTGATTTTATTTTGGGGCCCTTTTAAAGGTTTTTGGGGGCCCCCCTAAGGGGCTAAAAATTTAAAATAAAACCCCCCTAAATAGAAAAGCATATTGGAAACTTCACCCCCCAAGGAAATTTACCAGGGGGGGGCTTGAGTATATTTGCCCCCACTTGATTCAAAAATTTTTTTTAGCATAAGGCGTGAAAATTTTAAAAAAAATTTTTTTTCAAAAAATTTGCAATTTTAGCTTAAAATGTTTATATATAAAAGGAATTCCCGGAAAAAAAAAAAAATAAATTTGTTAAAACCCAAATTTTTAAAATTCGGCAATACCCCACTTTTGGGTGTAACTGCTGTTTGGGCGCCAAAAAGGGAGGGCGTATATGGGGAGGGGGGGCTATTTTGGGTTTTGGAAGCAGGGTTTTTTGGTTTGGGGCCCGTTTGCATTTTCCCAAAGCCCCCCAAAATAGCAAAAAACAGGCGAATCTTCCCGAAGGGCGCCCCATTTTTGGGTTTGCACCCTTTGGGATTTTCCCTTAGGGGGGTTGTTCTGTGCATTTTGGATTTCACGGTGTTCCCTAGTTTTTTTTTGCATTGGGCAAAGAAAAAAGGGGGGGAAAAACGCAGTTCGGTCATTGTTTTTTTAGTTTCCAAAATTTTTCAGCATTCGCCCCTGCCCGTGGGAAATTTATGTGATAAAATTTTTATGGGGGTCGGTACAATTACAATGAAAATCAGATTTTATATAGTTTTTTTCTGTTTTATTACGTTTACACAGTAGAAATACGTCTTATAAAAAATTGCGTTTTTATGTTGTCCATTCGACAGCATAACTTTTTTATTTTGCTGTGTGCATGAGCTGGTATGGGCTTGATTTTTGCGATGAGTGAAGGTTTTTTATTGGTACCATTAATGGCGGTGCATATGGATGCCTATGTTCACTTTTTATTAAGGTTTTTGGAGATGTTTTGAACAAAAAACAGCAATCTTGGTAGTGGTTTTTTATTTTTATTTTTTATAGCGGTCCACTTACGCTATATATGACATGGTAGCTTTACCTCAGCAGGTCAATACATTAATCCACCGATACCCAATTTGTATATTTTATTATGTTTTACTCTTTTATGACAATAAAAACTCTTGATTTCAACCAAAAATACGTTGTTTGCTGAGCCATAGTCCGAGAGCCATAACTTTTAAAATGGTTTCTGATGCTTGGAGCTGTGTAGGGACTTGTTTTTTGCAAGATGAAGTTGACGTTTTTTATTAGTATCATTTTCTGGGGGGAGACAAGGCTTTTTGATTGCTTTTTAAATGCCATTGTTTGGTGCAGGGGTGAAGAAATACGGCAATACCGTATATGTTGTTATTTTTTAATTTTAACAGGGCTCACCATGCAGTATCCTGATAAGTTAGCTATACTCTTTGGGTCCATACGATTATGGCGATACCCTAGTATATAGTTTTTTTTTTAAGCTGAAGCACTTAAAAAAAAAAAGAAAAAGTGTTTTTAAGTGTGTAAAAACAATATTTTATGCATCCTATCTTCTGAGAGCGATACATTTCTATTTTTTTCCGTAATACTGAGCTGTATAGGACTTTTTTTTTGCGGGAATGATCTGACGTTTTTAATTGACAAACAATTTTGTGTGGCGTTTCTAGGAGTTTTTTGATCGCTTTTTAGGCCATTTTTATGGTGCTGCAGGATGAACAATAATCTTAATTCTGTGATTGTTTTTTTTTGTTGGGTTTTTTTTGTACAGCGTTCACCTGTACCGGTTAATTAACATGACAGATTTATAGGGCAGGTCTTACGCACGCGGCGATACCAAATATGGGAAAACTTTTTTTATTTTTGATCATTTTTGGGGCGAGGGGCGTTTGTAAAGGGGAAAAGGGGGGGTTTTAGGGGTTTTATTTTATTTTTTTTGTTTTTTGTGTTTTTACATTTTTTTCATTTTTTTTTTTACTTTTTTTTTCACTTTTTCACGTTTTTTTTTTTACTTTTCCCCAAAAGGGGGTTTTTAATGAAGACTTTAGATTCTATTCAAAGAATAGTACATAGCTTTTTGCTATAACGGGTTCCATGACAACTGTCAGTCACGATGCCCGGGCGTGCCCACAGGGCCGGCCGGGGCCCGTGCGTCATAAAACCTGGAAGGATTCCGCCCCCTGTTGTCTGTGGGGGGAGGAGAGCTGCAGGGAGGGGCCGGACCCCGTGCGCTGCTCCCCGCCGACGGACGCAGGAGGAGCGATTCCTCCCTGCTCCTTTTAAATTTGGGGGCGACCCGATCTCGCGATAATTAAAGGGGGTTAACCGCCCCCCCCCCCCCGGAGCGATGGGGGGTGGGCCGACGCTGGGGGGATGTAGTTTTAATATCCCGCGACCCCCGCGCCGATCGCGCGAACTCTGCCTTAAGTTGCGCGATCCTCTGGACTATCCTCGCCCCGGGCTGCCCCCCCCAAACCACCGGGAAAAGTATGGATAGGCCAAGGTCGGGAAGGGGGGTTAAAAAAACCCCTTTTTCTAGTTTTTTTGAAACCTTCTTTCCTTAACATGAGGATGCCACATTGTTTTAGGTATAAATAGATCATGGGAGGGATCTCTATATTGACCTTTAAGATTTTTATACATATTTAATATGTCACCAAAGCCGTTTCTTTCTAAACTAAATAACTCTGATCTTTGCAAATTTTTTCGGGGTATTATGGGGTCCACCCGTCCTTTTATTAATTTTTTTTGCCCCCTTTGAAACTGTTCAAGCTCTAAATGTGTTTCTTGTGCACTATGCCCAAAACGTACACAATATTCATGGTTGCCTGAAAAGGGGATTTGTATAATGGGAAAAAATGTTCCATCTGGCTTTAATGCCCCTTTTTAAACACCCCAGTTTCTTATTGCCTTGACAGCGCTGCCGACACTGGCGCACAAAATTGCCCACCTTCCCCCCATGTCTGTAACGGGGGAGGGGATCCCCTGGGCCAACGAAGCCGTGATACAAAACCCACGCCGGGGGAAAAGGAAAATCTAATAGCCCCCGGTTTTCACCAAGCCCCGCCGCAAAGCGGGATGGACTTCTGCGGGTGAGGCTACCGGGGTCGTTTTCCCGACTGACTGCTTGCGAAGGTACCGGGGTACAGCTGGTACAAAACGTAATCCGGGGGGATAGTGGGGACAGGCAAAGGGCGGGGCAGGCAGCAGGGGTTCGTGGTCAGGGGCAGGAGAGGGGTTCGGGGGCGGGGCAAACAGGAAAGGGGTCGGGAAACGTAAGCAGGGGGGGGATGGTAACGGGAAAAATTCAGGGGGAACAGAAATACTCTAGCATAGGGACACCAAAAAAGGCAGAAGTACGGGGGGGGGGGATACCTTAAATAAAACCAGCCCCAAAATGCCCAAAAATTATCGGGACACTGGCCCTTAAATTTGAGAAGCCGGCGCGCGTGCTTAAGCGGGGGGGCCCGCCACGCTCCCGGGGGACAGGCAGAAAGCGGCGTTCACCAGAGCGGGGGGGCCGGGGTAAGAGGCGGCCCCGAGGGCAGAGGGGTGGTGGGGGCCCCCCGCCCCGGGGACCCCCGCGAGGGGGGGGGATGGCCGGGGGGGGGCAGGGGAGCCCGCAACCCTCTGCAGTACCCCCCCCCCTTGGGTCCTCCCCCTTTTTTTTAGAAACCAGAGGGGAGGCGGGGGGAACGTTGGCCCCCGGTTCCCACGACCGTTTCCTCCGGCCCGAACCCCTTCCAGTAAATGAGAAAGAACCGCTAACTGTCTTCTGACCAAACCTCCTTGACCTCAAAATTTATCAAGTTGGCCAAGGAGAAGGCGAGACAGGCCCATGGGAGAAGCGATTCAGCACTACGGGCTTGAGGGGGAGACAGGAAAGGGAGTTGGGGGATGGCAGGGTGGAGGCAGGCGGAGCTTGTAGGCACCGGGTTTGACGTTGCAGTACCCAAAAGGGACCCAGTTTTTTAGGACCTAGTTTGTAGCTAGGCACCCTAAAGCGAATATATTTGGATACCCAAAAAACCTTACGCAGGGGCCAAATAAGGGCGAAGGCCTACGGGATCTTCGCCTGGACTTCAGTGCAGCAAAGCCCCGTAAAAGGGGCCTCGGGGAGCTGCCAGAGGCCTTGATTCCTTTTCTTGGCATCCACGGGGCCCGGGACATGACACGAGGTAACAAGGGGGGGGCGGGGGGGGATGAACTCGAGAGTAGTTCGAATCGGGGGGAAAATGAGGGTATCGTCCAAGTAGACATTACACAAAGTAGTAGGGCCCGAAAGATTTCATTGACAAAGTTGAAATACTGCCGGGGCGTTTCAGAACCCAAAGGGAAAAAACCAAATACTCGAAAAGGCCGCCCGGGATTAAATGCCCTTTTCCATTCGTCGCCTTCCCTAACCGATTAAAATTTTAGCCCCCCGAAGATCCGTTTAAAAAAATTTTCGCCCCCGCAGGCGGTTTAAAGGTTCGGGGTCAAGGGGGAACGGGGGAGCGGTTTTTTTGGTAATTTTGTTTTGGCCCCGATAATCGATGCAGGGCCCAGGGGCCCTCTTTTTTCTCCCGAAGAAAAGCCGGCTCCACCGGAGACAAGACTTACGGATGAACCCTTTGCGGAGGTTTCCCTTGATGTACTCAAAATCGCCTTAGTCCTGAGATGGGGGAGAAGGTAAACCCCGGGCCCCAGGGGGAGTAACCAAATTTCAGGGGCAATGGACAATCATAAGGCCGGTGTGGAGAAGCGTTTTACCCGACCTCCGAAAAAAACATCGGGAAAGTCCCCGTAAAGGGGAAAGGGAGACCTGGGGGAGGGTTGAAGGCTTCCGGGAGGCGACTTGAGGAGCGAGTGCGGCTGGACAGGGAACGAGAGGAAAACCGGGAAACCCCCAAGCTGACTTCCCGTCCCAATCCCCAAAAAGGGGATGGTCCGACCAAGGAGGCCCAAAAGGATCTCCGGGAGGACACGGAGGACAAAAGTCGCAAAGTTCCTTGTGGAAAAGCCCCAATTTGCAAGAAGGGGGGCCGTACGGGAAGCGGATACGTCCCCTTTAAAGGGTTCGCCCCTAACCGAGGAGACGAAAATAGGTTTTACAAAAGGATCACAGGAAAGAACCTGGTCACAAGTTCATGC
Organism: Phyllomedusa bahiana; assembly: GCA_025379985.1. Lineage (NCBI taxonomy): Eukaryota > Metazoa > Chordata > Amphibia > Anura > Hylidae > Phyllomedusa > Phyllomedusa bahiana. The sequence goes on from JAODAL010022530.1 coordinate 18,587, forward strand.
TTATGAAGTTTCCTGCAGATCCTAATCAATAAAGGCGGGGGGCCCGGAAGGTGCTGTCCGGAGAAGCCCAAAATATAGGGGATGGTCAACGGGGGGAGGCCCTCTGACCCTAGGGTTGCCCCCTCCTACGAGCCCAGGGCGGAAGTTTTCCCGGGCGCACCGGACGTCCCCCCTGAAATGGCCAGAGCCCCCCACAATAGAAGACAGCTCTTCAGACACGCTGAGAACGTTCCCCTAACAAGTGGGCTCTCTGACCCGCATAGGGTTTCCCCTTTAAGACCGTTGAAGGAGGAAAAGGTGACCGTGGAACGGGGGGCCAAGCGGGGAAAAAAAACGTGGACGGGGCGGTTTTTCCCGTTGTAGCGGAGCCGTTGCCTTTTCGGGAAGCAAAAACCCCCGGGGGGCCAAAAGGGGTTAGATCATCCAAGCGCTGGTAATCCCCCAGCGGCGAGTCGTCCCTTTATTTGCCCCCAGAGGGCCTTGGCCAAAATGTTGCCACCAACGCTTTTGGTTCCAGTCCAGCTCCAAGCGGAGTGCAAAACTGACCGAAAAATGACCGACTTTTGGGGTCCCCCCTGACGGGGCCGGGTGCGCTGCGGCGCCGAAGAAGTACGGCCCCGGTTCCTCAAAGACTGTGCGGAACCCCCGGAGGAAGTTTGGAGGTCCGTTCAGAGGACCCCCCGACCCCTAGTGGCTGCCCAAGCCAAGGCTTCTCCAGAACAAAAGGCTGTAATGAAGGCCCACCTTGGCCGCTCTGTAGGGAATTGGTGCCCCACATTTCGAGGGGGATGGGGCCGGCTGATGAACCACGGGATTTTTTGAGATCTCCACGTACGTGAGGGGGGGTGGGAATGAAGGGAAGGGCCCGAAAAAACCGGGGCGTAACAATGGATCCGGGGCAAAAGGAATTCAGGGGCAGAGGCGGCAGCCGGTGGGGCAGACAGTTGCCCCGGTTCTGCTCAGGCCCCAGCTGGTCATGCGTTTATTGCGGGGGGAAGCTTTAGAGATGCCCCCGGGATCAAACAGAGGTACCCTGGCGGGGTCCATGGGGCCTCGTACGTAATGGGGGGGATCCGTGGGCCAACGCAAGCGGGATAGCAAAGCCCGCCCGGGGAAAGGAATCTAAGTAGCCCCCGGTTTTCACCAGGCCCGCCGCAAAGCGGGGTGGACTTGCTCGGGGTGAGGGTAAACCCGGTCTTTACCTCTGACGGGGGGGCTTTTCTTGCGAAGGCAGCCGGGGTACAGGGGGTACAGAAACGAATCCGGGGGTAGTGGGGCAGGCAGAAGGCAGGGGAGGCAGCAGAGGTTCGTGGTCAAGGGAGGGAGACGGGCGGGCAGGCGGCAAAAAGCAAGGTCAGGAAACGTAAACGGGGGACGGGGACAAAAGTTTTATCAGACGGAACAGCAAACTCTCTAGACCTAGGTAAGCCAACCAAAAGACTGCAGAATACTGGGGGCGGGTCCTTAAATAGAAAAACCCGCGCCCGATAATGCCAATTATCGGGGGCACTGGGCCCCCTTTAAATTTAGAGAAGCCGGCGCGCGCGCGCCCTTAAGCGGCCCGCCACGCGCACGACGGCCCCGGGACGGCAGGAGCGGCGTTCACCGGAGCGCGGCCGGGGAAGGAGGCCCCCCCGGGGCAGCGGGGGTGGGGCGCGGGCCGCCGCCCGGGGGCCCCCCCGAGCGGGGGGATGGTCGCGGGGGGCAGCGGAGCCCGCGACCCCCGTGACAATGTCACTTTTACCCAGAGTTTTTCAGTTTAACAAGTAATGGATTTTTCCTGTGCATAACCTTGCATTTATCCATATTAACCTCTTAATGACATTGGATGTATGAGTATGTCCTAATGCCAGTAAGGGGCTTTGAAGCGGGATAGCAGCTCAATGCAGATAACACTCAACAGTTACAGAGCGGGATGGTTGCCGCAACGATTAAATCAATGAGAAACAGTACCGTGCACTATTCCTCACTTCGATCAGTACGCCCGCAGCTAAATCACGGGATTCCGACCGGTTAACATGGCAACTCGAGGCCTTGTGAAGCCTTCCATCTCCGCCATGTTTTCTATTTTACTACTTCCTGACAGTAACCCAGTTCTCTCAGTACTCATCATGCATTATGTACCAGGTGTTAGTGTTAGCCTTGGGATGACAAAAAAACACCACTGGCAGACACAAAACCTCAGCGATGGTAGTAGAGAGGTGTCTGTTAGATACCTCCATAACTGACACTAGAATAAAAGGGTATAAAAATCCTCAAAAAACTAAAAAAAACTCTTTATTTAAATAAACATGCCCTCACAACATGCCTCATTGACCATTTTATTAAAGAAAGAGATCCATTGTTGGTCCGACATTGTCCCGCTAATTGGTTGTAGTCCAAAAGGGAAACCTGTAAAAAAAACCGAAACACTACACACACACATTTATAATGGATAGGCTATCCTGCAACCACTAAAGCAGGGTGACTCAATGTTCCTATATAGGCCCCCTGTTAGGTAGGAAGGTATATAGTAGGAAGATATATAGGCCCACCAAAAAGCTGTGTATATACACCTTTCATTAGGTAGGTAAGTAGGTATCTAGGCTCCCATTAGGTAAGGAAGTAGCTAGGTATCTAGGTCCCCTCAGAAGGTAGGTACATAAGTAAGTTGGTAACTAAGTCCCCACAGTAGGTAGGTATATAGCCCCACACGTAGATAGGTAGGTACATAGACCCAGGGGCGTAACTACAGGGGTAGCAGACGTAGCAGCTGCCATGGGGCCTGGGCACTTAGGGGGCCCAGGCCCTGGGGCAGCTGCTGACACGTCTGCTAACCTGGTAGTTTTGCTCCTGCATCCACCAGCATTGAACATAAACGTTCACTGCCGGCGGGCACAGAGCTACGGGGCCTGGCGCATCCTGCCTCTGAAAGCCTGTGCCCGCTGTAAGCAGTTTCAGTGCAGTTTCTGGCAGTTTTCAGCCAAAAAAGAGTCCAGCTTATTCATGAGCAGGTGTAAGTCTCACCCACCCAATGCTGGCTTGTGAGTTTGTACAGTATGGTCAATGTGGTTTCAAGATATAACGTCCCAGATAGGACCAAGAATGGTGAAAATATTGTATCCTGAGACTTTGAGGCACAAGCCCTGGTTTGGTGCCCCATAGGATTACAACATAGATGAGTGAATAAAAAAGTGCAAATTGCCTACCTCTGTGGCATTGCACATCCATTACCCTGCCATTATGAATCTAAGTGACAGGTATCACCATGTATCACAAGCATATATGTAAGAGCCCATTCACATCTCAATTTTGAAGTCCGTTCATTGGGATACTGTAAAAATGTATCCTAACTGATACTGTGGCAGGGCTGTGATGGGACCATAGACTTCTACAAGGCAAACAGTCCTAATTGGACTACATTTTCCCCATTTGGAGAGCATGCACAGTTTCTGCATCAGATACAAAAGCTTGATAGCCCGCACTTTGAGCCCAGTGCAGAAACTGTACACCTTTTCCAAGTAGGGCAAACTTAGTCCAATCAGGACTATGTTTGCCTATTAAAAGTCTATGGCCCTATTGTGGCCCCCCACCCCACAGTATCCATGGTGATACATTTTTACGGTATCCTAATGGATATCAAAACCAGGCTGTCAAAACAAGATGTGAATAGGGACTTATTGATGCTTCTACAGGAAGTCTCTGTCCTAATCCTATGATTAGACAGTTCAGGGTTGGCTATATCAACAGATATACTTCTATTTTATCAGGGGTATTAAAAGTTTACAACTGTATAGCTAAAGATTTATGTGTACTATTGTAGATCAGAACCTCTATTCACTTTAAAAAAAATCCATCTCATAAAATTTTCACATTAGTGATCCAATCCATTGGCCTTAAAGGAGTTGTCTCCCTACAGAGTTTCATAGGATGCATGAATAAAATACTCTGTCACTTCCTGGTTCAGACTGACTAATTTGCATACAGCTCCTTGCTTGTATTCAATGCTGTGTTTTCAGTTGCTGATTACATCAGATTAGCTCAGAAGCTTCTTAAACTACTAGCAGAAGGCTTTATCTGATCCCCAAAACAAAAGCCCTAATTACAGTGCTGTTTATTTTAGATAAATCAAGCTTTTTACTGTCCAGCAGCACAGAGGCTGCTGCAACCTGTGTGATGACCTCATTCATTGCTATCACATAGAACAAACAGCAGGGGGGAGAGATATACACAGGTCGGTTACTGAGGGAATGAAATAGCCAGGGAGGTCATAAATTCACTTGTATCTCCTTAAGGAAAACAGATGAACAAAGCAATATATTTGGAAAATGTCTTTATTTTGTGTTCCCTACAATTTGAAAGCTATTCTTTGTAACGAGACTACCCCTTTAATGGAAAAAAAATGTATCCTAACTGATCTTAACTGATTCACATTTATTAAAGAAAATAGTTTAGAAATTTCTTATTTTAATTTTTCCTTTCTCCAGTATAATATGGGTGTATAAAATATGCCCTTTTTTAAAGAAACTGGCACAACTTTCTTGTTAACCCCTCACCAACACTTTGGGCCACATGTATGAAAACTGTCTAGGTCTAAAACTTTTTCCTCCAGGTGTGACCAGAAAAAGGGCTACACAACATTGCATGTACATCTAAGGCCACATGTATGAAAATGTCTAGGTCTAAAACTCACGTTGTTTCCCATAGCAACCAATCAGAGCGCCCCTTTAATTTCAGATAGTGCTCTGGCAAAATGAGAGGGGCGCTCTGATTGGTTGCTGTGGGTAACAAAGTGAATTTTAGACCTAGACAGATTTCATACATGTGGCCCTTGGTGTACAGGTATGTCATAACATCGGTAAGGAAGTGTGGAGCAGGCTCACTAGCTGAGCCTGTCCCACACGCAGCGGGTTCTAGCCGTTAGATACAGCTGGGATTGGAGCCTGTAAACTAACTTTTCCATTTTTATTTATATACACACATGTGCACAGTATCTTACAAAAGTAAGTACACCCCTCACATTTTTGTAAATCTTGTATGGTATATTTTCATGGGACAACACTGACAATATGATAATTTGATACAATGTAAAGTAGTCAACACGATCACTGGAGTAGAAGCCCGGAACAGCGATATTCACCAGATCGAAATGGTTAAAATTCAATGGCCTTTATTGTAGACATCTTTAAAAGAACCAGCGTTGTTATAGCCTCCATGGGTCCCCCAATCGATTTTGCTTACGCTTTTCGGGTGAAACTGAACGCACCCTTAATCATAGCATGTGGACCATACATGTACCCCATCCTTAAGTATTAAAATGATAATTAACAATTAGAAACAAATGGTCTTACCTGGAGCTGTTTTGCCGGCATTCCGATTGTGTGTGCCGCTCGGCTTCCCATTTCATATTTAATAATGGGTTCCATTAATAAATATGAAATGGGTAAATTGTTGAATATGGACACCACTATTATATGTTTATAATCCATAATTCATGTCTGGATGTTTTCAGATAAATGAGGGTATATTTACATCTATATCTATATATATACTTACGTGTGTCTATATATGTTCATGTTTATGTTTGCAGGTCTTCTGATGGGGCTCATTTTCACTTAACTAAATTTGTTTGTTATGTATACACATTACGCAATTACCACAGGGTATTGAGAATCTCAGACGTTGTGTTATTCGGATTTATTACCTTGGAGCTTTTCCTGCATTCCGTTAACTATTCCTGGCAGATTTAGATATTATCGGTATTTACGTTCCCTTTTTTTTTTTTAAGTCTTGCCCTCGTGTAATCGTCATTTGATATATTAATCTATCCCGAGGGCTCTATGACGCGTATGCTTTGCCAGTACCAGTTCTATACGTTTTCTTCATTGTGCGCATGCTCGGTATTTCGTCACATCCGGTTTGTTCCGGACCGGAAGCCGAGCGGCACACACAATCGGAATGCCGGCAAAACAGCTCCAGGTAAGACCATTTGTTTCTAATTGTTAATTATCATTTTAATACTTAAGGATGTGGTACATGTATGGTCCACATGCTATGATTAAGGGTGCGTTCAGTTTCACCCGAAACGCGTAAGCGAAATCGTTTGGGGGACCCACAGAGGCTATAACAACGCTGGTTCTTTTAAAGATGTCTACATTAAAGGCCATTGAATTTTAACCATTTCGATCTGGTGAATATCACTGTTCCGGGCTTCTTCTCCAGTGATCATATTACTCACATCTTTGACTCCAGATGAGGTTACGTGCTGATGTCACCAGATAGCTGAAGAATTCTTGGGGTGAGCTGACCTTCTTACTTTGTGTGCAATAAAGTAGTCAACACACAGCCATCAATATCTAAGCCGTTGGCAACAAAAGTAAGTATACCCCTAAGTAACAATGGACAAATTTCATCCAAAGTGTCACAGTGTGGCCACCGTTATTTTCCAGCAATGCCTTAACTCTCACAAAAGTGAGTACACCCCTCACATTTGAATTAAAGTAATTGTGGGGAGCATTTCGGACGTATTGAAGCTCAAATACACGACGAAATGTGCCCTGCAATTATATCGTGTGAACATACCCTAAAAAAAATGAGTAGAAAAAATACAGTATGAGAGAAAACGCCCCATTTGAAGTGATCACAACCTAGAAATGTTTAAGTCAGTGATAATCTTGCCGACACAGCAACTTAAGTGAATAAGGTATGTACAGAGTTTATTATATTGAGAACAACCATATAAAGAACAACCATTTAAAGAAACGAACTCAGTAAGCCAGCCAATGTCACTTGTGTGCCATATATAATTTGGGAGCCCGAAAAGGGAAAAGAGGATAAAAGAGTATGAACAGTATGATTCAGAGCTTCGAAAGGAGATCTACCCGCCCCTATTAACTACTTTACATTTTCGATAAATCATACACATACTCTGCTTTCATCTTTAGTTACTTTATACGATTTTCTAGACAACTGTGTCCTCTATGTTTTATCTTTTGAAGTACCACAGAGCCAAGGCCCCAATTCCTGCTATGAGTGAGGCTACCACAGGAAAGGATGATTCTTCTTTTTTCTGAGGTGGTGAGTAAGCTGTATAACTTTGCGTTGTATATATTGGATAGGCTGAGGTATATGGATAATATGTTTTATAGTCTGAATAACTTGTTGAATATTCATAATCTGGTTCATAGTCTCTATAGGTTGTTGTTGTTGATGGAGAAGAATATGATGTCATCCCATTCGAACATTTTTTAGTGTTTGCTTTTTTCTTTGGTTTACGTGCAGGTTTCTTTTGGACAGAAGAAGTAATAACCAATGGTGGGTTTTTAGTTGCCACTATTTGCCATTGACAGATCATTAACTTGCAAGCCTCACAATGCTCCTTGTCATGAGGACCTTCCATGTCCTTACCATAGACTTCAGGTTTCAAATCTTGTTTGGCTTTCTTCTTACCATAAAATACCTGCTGAATGCGATTCACGAGGTTTGTGATAATTCTTATGATATTCTCATGACTAATCTCTGGCTTTTCTAATGTAGGATAACTGCAATGTTTGCATTCCTGCCTGAAGATCCTCATCTTTACTGTGACTTTTTGTAGAGATCTATTTAGACTCATAAAAAATAAAACATGGACTTCTGCAGAGTTCCACCAACGTTTACATCCAGAACATTTGAACCTGAACAAAACAGAAAATAGATTAAAGACTAAAATATCACACATATTAGACAATCATTGAACCATCAACTGCAGAATTTCAAACTGGATTTATCACTTTTTTAGAACAACTTATTCAATAATTATGGACTGGCGACATTTTTAAATACACATTAACTAATTAATTAATGCTCCATGACATATCAAATCAACATAAGGAGTACAGCAGTGACTAAAATGTAACAAATCAATTATATATACACACACCTATGCACACCTATGCTCAAGCTTGAGAAAGAGGGTGCTACTCTCAAAATGTTGCTGTAACAGCACAGGTGTGCTGACGGCTCTACTACCATTCAATATTAACTATCCAACTGTATGGAGTCTGCTTCCCACCGCAATGCACGTGGAGGAGGGGCGTATGCAGGTTTTAAATTTTCACTCTATTATTTGTGAAAGAAAGAAAAATGTTTTGCAGTTTTTCAGAAATTGAATTTAAAAGTTAAACATGCTCATTTACTGATAAATATTATATATAAACATTAGTCCAGCAGTGACTGACACCTGGGCTCCAAAATAAAGTGCAGAATGAGAGAATATGCCGACTGCAGACATTTGACTCCTTAGACGCCACTGCCAATAGTGACCACAGCATTTCAAAAGTTTGACAGAGAACGCACTGCCGCTCTGTCATATAAAGAGCTGTGTATTCATAAGCAAAAGCACTGATTCTGCATTTAGGAGGCTGTAAGTTAACCCTATGACAATCATGAGAAATTATGAAAAGAGAGCTCAAAGGTGTGCAGAAAAGACACGATCCGTATCTTTTCTGCATGCTCATTGATCTAATGGGCTGGTACAAAATTCAAAATTAGATAATTAGATTAAAATAAATAAAATTGCAAATAAAGGTAGAATAAAAGATTTAAGTAGAATTAAAATAGTCACTCTTCCTTCCCAAAAAGGGCACACTTCTCAAAGTCTATATGCACCAGTACTACACATCCTGCATGACACAGGTGTATTTGTCATGAGCATTAGGTGCTTAGGAATTTTTTTATGTCACTCCGAATGTAGATTACAACACACAATAATTACCCTATGTCACCAACTTTAGTTTGTTCTACAATAGCCCTATCTGGTTTTGTACCTCACAAATAATCAGAATAAAAAATGATAAAATAGCTGTATTTACCCCAAAATGGTACCAATAGAAACTATAGCTTGTCCTGCAAAAAAATTGGACCTTACAGAAGTCCAACAGCAGAAAAAAAAGTTATTGGTCTTAGCCAATGGTGATGCAAAGCAAATAACTATCACAATGAGGAAGAATGTATGATGGGTGGGACCCCCAGCTATCAGACTTTTATCACCTATCATGAAGATAGGTGATAAAAGTAAAAAAGAAACACATGAGGGTTTCTCTAATACAGGCATTTATGTGAATAAAGCTTAATCGCTATATAAATCAGGTTCTACGGCTTTCTAGTAAACTCACTTTCTTAATATTTTTAAAATGTTAGTTTGTGTGAGTGAATCAGAAGACTGAAGTTTACAGTCAAAGGCTGTAAAGCTGTACATGGTAACACAAACGCCACTCAGAAACACACAGCATCCACACCCATAGCAACAAGTACATACAAATACTTCAAGACTACATAAAACAAATATCGTTGGAGAAAATTTGACCGCAGTGTTTATTAAGGTATTACAATGTAGTAATAAACCACTGGCAATAAAGAGGAAATTATTTTAATCCATAAAACGGTGAATAAATAAAATATTAAATCACCAAATAATGATGTTGTTCACTCACCGACCTTCCACTAACAAGGCAAGAGGGGAAATGCAGCTCAGCCCTTAACTAACTTCAGATGGGGACCATCTCACTCCAAACCTGATTTGTAGTTAAAATACTTACCACCAGGGGCGTAGCTTTAAGGGGTGCAGAGTTAGCAGTTGCTACAGGGCCCTGCAGTCTAAGGGGGCCGAAAAGCCCTCCTGCCACATAGGAAGACACCAATATTATAAATAACACCTAGTAGATGTGGGGCCCCATTTCAGTTTTTGCTTTTGGGCAAATAAAGGCGGGGAGGCAAGAGAAAAATATGCGGGCACCATTATACTCTGGCCAGGGCCCCCCTATTCATACTATATCTAGTGCTGCTCTCAGTCGAGGTAAAGCTCTATGAGATGAACAGCCTGGACAGCAGAATGAAATATTTAACATTTATGTATTGCTGATAAAGTATTAAGCTCACAGAGCATTGCCAAGACTAAATAAAATTGTATGTTCCGCTGGGAATGACGAAAAAAATAGTGCAAAAACCTGTGCTATTTTTCCTGTCTCACCGACGGCGACAGACACCTCATCGGAAACCCAACAGACCCATTGTAATCAATAGGGTTCGTCGGGTGCTGTGGGCATGTAGGCTCATGTAGGTAGTTATTTGCCCCCATCGCCAGGTAGTTGCCCCCTGGTAGCCAGGTAGTTATTTCTCCCCTGTAGCCAAGTATTAATCCCTTTCCTATACCAAGGGTAGCTTCCCCGATATCTATTTCCTGAGCCTAGTTAAATGCCCCCTGTACCGGGTATTTGGGCCCCCTTGTAGCCAGTTATTTGTCCCCTGTCGCCAGATAGGTTCCCCCCCATGTAGCCAGATAGTTGACCCCCTTGGAGCCAGGTAGCTGCCCTCCCGTAGCCAGGTAGTTGCTCCCCGTACCGGGTAGTTTCCCCCCTTACCCAGGTAGTTGCCCTCCTTAGCCAGGTACTGCCCCCCCTTAGCCAGTATTTCCCCCTAAGCAAGTAGCTGCCCCCCATAGACAGGTAGTTGCCCCATAGTAGCCAGGTAGCTGCCCCCCCTCCCGTAGCGAATGGGAAGGGGGAAAAAAAAGGTACCCACCTTTCCATGCTCCCCTACATGTTCCAGGTCCTAGAGCCAGCGGACAGTGTAAGCGGCATGACGTCACCACGCCGCTTCCCCGCCACCAATGCATCCCGGGATCTCTCGGCTCAAAGGGACTCCAGCTTAGGAGTCCACGCACAGGGGCTATGAAAAGCCTGGGTTTAACCCCTGCAAGCTGATTGTTTTACAGCCTCACTGAGCCTGTACAACAGGGGAAAGGCGGACAGAAAAATCTTTCCTGCCTCCCCGTAGAAGCAGCCGCACAGCTAATGTGCACGCTGAAACGCATGGCCTTTAAAAAAAAGCCTCAGATCACCCCCCTGAATGGATTTATGTACAGTGCTCACTGGGTGCTGTCATACAGGGGAAAGGCAACAGTAACAATCTGTCCTGCCCCCCCTTGGAAGCGCCGCAAATGAATTGCAGCTGCTGACTCTGCACGGCCTTTAAAAAAGCCTCAGACCCCCCCCTGCAATGCGATGTGTTGACAGTGCTCCTGGGTCTGTACAACAGGGAAAGGCGGGACGTAAAAAACTTCCCCTCCCCCTGTAAAGCAGCTCAAGCTAATGTGCATTGCTGACTCTGCATGGCCTTTAAAAAAAGCCTGGAACCCCCCCCCTGCAATCGATATGATGTAAAAAGCGCTCACTGGGTGCTGTACATAGGGGGGAGAAGCAAGACGTAACAACGTCCTCCCTCCTCCCTGTAAAAACCCGAAAAACAATTCAGCTGCTGACTCTGCACGGGCCTTTAAAAACTGGCCGGCAGGGGCTGATCCCAATGGCGAGGCGGGCGGCTGCGGCACCCTCTCGGGTGAGCGAAGCCCCGGCTCCCGGTCAATCGCCCGCCTTGCCCACCCCTAGGAGCGGCCCTGGCGTGGGTGCCTTTGTGAAACGACCCAGGCCTCCGATCAATGGAACCAAGATTTTGCTTTGTAATGTTTTTAGTTTAGGCAAATAAAGTGTTCTCACTCACAGCAAACCAGTATTTTAAAAATGGTAATGGTACATAGGTGATAATCATCCTTGAACTTTTTCTCATTTTTAAACGTTACAGTCACAAACTTAAATGTATTATATTGGTATTTGATGTGATAGAGCTACACAAAGTACAATATTGTGAAGTGAAAGGAGTTTCCAAGGGCTTATCAACCGAATTGGGGGAGGGATTGCGCCCGCATTCGGCTTAAATAAGGGGGGGGACGGGTCGGGGCGGGGCGCGGCGGGGGAGCTGCTCGCCGCCCCATAGATTTACATTATCTAGGGGGCTACGCGCCGTAAATAATGGCATTTCACTTTCTCCCCCCCGGGGGATTCCCGAGCAGGAGGAGCGAGGAATCCACAGTTCTCTATGAGACAGTGGGTAACCTATTACTGGGACGGTTGGGAGCCGTACTGCACACAAAAACGGGGCCGTACGGCTCCAATCAGTCCCAAAATAAGCCGTGTGAACGAGACCTAAAGAAAATTATTTGTGCTTTTTCAAGTTTTTGCAGATTAACTTCTTCCTGACATTTCACATAAATTTTACATCATAGTTGGGAAAAGGTTCCTGAAAATTGTCGTATATTTACGGCATGGGAACCAACTGTCCTTGACAGGAGATCATTTTTAATCAGACCAGCCAATCGCAACATTCCCAATGAAAAATGTTCAGCATAACAATAATCACCAGCTATGAGTAAATGGGTCATTGGTGATGGTACCACCAGCCCCTTGGCTGCGATCGATTGCCTCGCACAGTCACTGAAATCAGGAGTGGTCGCTAACCATACTGGTGGTCTAGTGACTTAATAATTGGTAGTCCAGTGGATAGTTCAACCTTCCTGTCATTTTTGTTGGTGGTGTAGTGGCTGTCTGTGTGGTGTGAAACACAGAAAGCTTACTGCCTTCTGGCTACTTTTTTTGAGGTCCACACGATTTACCTGTGACCATTGAGTGCTGTTCAGTGACGTATATCACTGATCAGCATCCAAGCTAATTAGTTGACACAGAGTAAATTTTGCTTAACTGTCCTGCTGCTTATGATGCTGCTTATAACTAGTGATGCACATCACTGATTTTTGCTCAGTTTACGGCGCAGAAAAAGGTTTTTTTAAACATTTTGTGTTAAAAAAAAAAGTTAAAATATAGATATATATTTTTAACTTTTAGAAAGTTTTTCGAGGTTAAATTCGGTTAGCGTCAGTTTATAGATGATAGCATTATTTTTAGCATTATTTTACACTACAGATCTCTAAATTGGTGACGGGCGTTTAGCAGGTTTTTTTTTTATTTCTGATATTCATTTGTATTTTTTTTCATTTTGTTCTAAATTAGTGATGGCTGCTTAGTATAAATTTTACTGACGTTCATTTTATTAATTTTTTTAGGGCAGTTTTTTTTAGGGTTTTTTTTAGTTTTACAGTGGAATTTGGCTTTAGTACCTTTTTTTCTTTGTAAATATCGTTTTTTTTATAAAAAAACAGGTTAAATCCCCTGAATGTGTTTAAGCATTACATAAATCCCCCCATCCAATAAAAAACAGTTTTTTTCACACAAGACGTGTGTGAAAAAAATGAAATAAAAATGACCCAGACGTTACTCATCAGAGAAGGTTTCCTGGCTTCTGAGAGCATTATGCCAGCAAATTCATTGAATTCATCTTGTCATCCTCCAGTGATAAGGGACCTCCACATAGACAACCCCATAGATCAGATGAGGCAATCACCCAAACAAGTGACCCCATATGGACTCCAGAAAATTTTGAGTCCCAAATTCCGGAATTTGTGGCCAGACCTGGAGTCTTTTGTAACGCTACAGGCCTCACTGAAATGTACTTTTTCAAAGTTTTTTTTATCAGAGAGATTTGTAGATCTCATTACTGCCCAAAAAATCTGCCCATACACATAACAGAGATGATGACATTTTAGGGTCTTGTTTTGCATATTGGCATAGTGAAGAAACCCAAGAGCAGGCAGTACTGGAGTATTGATATCTTTACAGTATTCCATTCTACAGTTATGACATGACCTGTGTGTCCTTTGAAATGATTAAAAGTTTTGCATTATTATGACCCCACATATGACCGCCTGTTCAAAGTTCAGCCTGTAATAAATCATTCCAGTGCCAAATTTGCTGTGTTCTACACCTGTAAGAGAGCATGTTATGGAATTAAACTCTAGGCTGTACGAGAGTTCATCAGGGTACACCCATAGCTTTAGAGTTTATGAAGGGAAGGATACCCAAATAATTCGCATAGGGACTTTCTAAAACCTTAGTTGTGCAATTGCTCAGAAGGGATAAAAGCATGGCCCAATCCAGTGATGACCTGCTGTTGGTCGAATATAAGAACAAGAGGGATGTCTTTGTATTGACCACATACCACGGCCCCATCACTACCTGCCTGATAAACCTGGTATGTGCATAACAGAATGCTTTAAACTACACCACTCCTCCATGGATTTTTTAGTTTCAGAATTCTTTTACTCTTTTTGCACCTTTCCCTGGCACACCAAACCTTACGCATATTTTATTGCATAGTAATATGGCGTAATACAGAAACATGTCAGTTTGAATTTTTCCCTTTTTTACTGCAAAATGTTATCTGAAAATTAAGTTTCTGAAACACTTGTCAGGTTAAAATTTTAATGACACCCCTTGAAATTTTCCTTAACAGGCATAAAAAATGGGGTCACTTTTTGGTATTTCATAATTTCAGTTCACATCACAGCATGTGCAATTGTCAGCAAATGCTGTATAATTCACCAAAACAGGCGTCCCGAGAACACAGCTGCTATATCTTCACTAAGGGTATGTTCACACGGCATGTTTGCTCCATGTGAATATATGCTTTTGGATGCGTGTTTGGGTCCGTCTATACGGACCCAAACATGCATCTAACAATGAGCAGTATGTTTTACACTGCTCGCAATTTAAAACACGCATCAGCGTTCACATGAGGGATCGCCGATGCTTGTTTACCTAGCATCTGTCAGATCCGTCTGTTGGATCCGTCTTTCAGATCGATTTCAAAAATTGACATGTCAATTCTTGGAGTGAAAGATGCAGCAGGAGCCCTATAATAAAGTATAGGGTGCGATCCTGCTGCATCCAACACACATACAAACAGCTGTGTGGTGGATCCGATCGACGCTACGTTTTTGGATGCGATTTTTGGGTCCAACACGGATCAAAATTTGTATCCAAAAATGCCGTTTGAACATACCCTAAGGCCTGTTAAAGGTGCAAGCTAAATACTAGAGTGACGTGTGAGGTGTAAATACAAGATAATTGTTATTTTTACCTTATACCTCCACATGATGATTTATAAAAAAAAAAAAAAAAAACACCTGTGAGGTCATAATGCACACTATACCCCCTAGATTAATTAATTGAGGGGTTTCCGAATTGGGGTAACTTTTCGGGGATTTTCTCTGTTCTGTTATTTGGGAGGACTTGATAATAAAATATGAAAGGTCACATGTATGAACCTGTTTAGGTCTAAAACTCACTTTTTTGCCCATAGGTTACTATGGGCAAAAGAGTAAGTTTTAGACCTAAACTGTTTCATATATGTGGCCCAAAGTCTTCCAACTATTCCTGTTAATTCTGCACTCCTACAGTCAAATAGCACTCCTTCCCTGCTGAGTCCTAACACGAGGGCTGTGATTTCCAGCCCATACATTAAAAAAGAAAAGCTTTACTTCAAGGCATCAAAAAAAATTTAAATCGTAAAAAGGTGCATGGGTTAACATATGCATAAGTGCACGCTAACGCGTTTCGGAACAAAAGTTCCTTGATCACAGCTTGTATCTTTCACACATGTGATAACATATAAATGTTAACTAACCAATGGTAACCTACCATGTTAAAAACAACCCCTTAAGGGTTACATTTCAAAAACGATCTTTTGTATTTTTATTAACCCCTTTTGCTTCCCCTTTTCCCTCTTTAGCTGTATTTATTCACATTTGTATTTGCTCTATTTCTCTCTCTCTCTCATGACATCATACCAGAGGCAAGTCCTGGTATGATGTCATGTGTTTGTTTGCGGTTGGAGGGGTGGCCTGATGTGTCCCTCTTTGCAATCTTCAAAAGTTGGGAGGTGTGTCTAATAGGCTCTCGTTTATGGCAGACCATAATTTGGCCTCCGGCTGCCATTGCAACTATGAATATCTCGCAATTCTACTAAGGATGGTGCAGACACAGCCTATCGAAACCCCAGGATGCTATGCCACTGGGCCTAACATGGTTAATGGCAGGCTTGGACTGGTCCACAGTGGAGTAGGGGAAAACCGGTTGGCCCTGTGCATGGTAGGCCGACAGGTGTGGTAGCCCTGGGGCTGTTTTTCAGGGATAAAGGCAGAAAAAGAGAGATAGTAAACAAGAGTCATGTCCAGTCATGTACAGTAGCTGAACGGTAGGTCCCACGAGTCATCTCCACTGGTGGGCCCCAAGAAAACTCCACTGGTGTGCCCCAAGAATCAGCTTCACTGGTGCGCCCTGGACACCCCTGTCCAACACTGGATTTATGGTGCTGTATATTTCTATAGAATTACCTCCCAAAGGTGCGTTGTGTATACTTGGCTCCTTTCTCTTGCATATGAAGGTCTTCATCTTCATAGAGTATCCAGTTCCCAGGAACATCTCTCTCCCCTATTTCATAGACAAATTCGTCTTCCCAGGTCTCCGCATTCATTTTCAGTCTGTAAACTGTGGCTGTCAGCAGATAGCAGGGATCAGCAAAGGCTGCTTCCGTCAAAGAGACTGTCATTTACTACGAAACGAAACTTAAGGCCATAGAGCCAATGGCAAAGAACTGCTGCACATTCCCCCCTCCCTTGTGAGGGTTTGTCTAGATAGAATATCTGGCAGGCTGATGACGTAGTCTGTACTGGATAAGGACAGAGAATCATGACTCCTTTGCTTCAGTCTGAGCACACTGGTGTTCATGCTGCTGGGGATTTATGTTCTGTAGAGGCGTCCTGGGGAGTTCATTTGCTTAATAAAGAATAAAGAAAGTAAAGGAAATATTGTACTGGGAACATTTAGTATCTGGAGGGGTTAGTGTGCTCATGCTGCTGAGCATTTATGTTGAGTAGAGGCGATCATGAATTTTCTCCATGTGGAATAAAGAAAGGGAAGAAGTTAATGTGCTGTACTGGGAATGTTTGGTACAAGAGGGGTTAATGTGTTACATATGGTCAGATCATGTAGGGCTTAATATGTTGTACAGATGATATCTGGTGCTGGAGGGGTTAGGGTACATGGTTTTTACATTTATATATTCTTGCTGCTGAGGACTAGTGTTCTATCGATACGTTTTAGAGGTTAGTTTGCTCCATGTGGTACTGGTGGGGGTCAATGGGCTTTAAGTGGTCTGAGTTTATTAATGCGCTTTTGGTGCTAGAGGGGTTTACATGCCATACAGGAGAGGTCTAGTGCAGGAGGGGTTAGGGCACATGACTTTTACTTGTGAACAATATTAACCCATTAAAGGGGTTTTCTCACCATGCTGTTTTACTGAGTCACATGCAGCCTTAGGTTAGATCCACACAGCATCGGACAAAACCGTTGGAAAGTTGGCCATTTTTTTTCCCGATGCATGACCGTGGTTTTTGTCACTGGACTTGCCAAAACCGTGGTTGGTTCTTGTTTTTTTTGCCATCGGCAATCATGATTGATTGTATGGGAAATCGACGACAAAACTCAAAATGCTGGAGTATTTAGCAACAAGGTCCTAATTATGCTGGCGCCAGAAAACAAACAGAAAAAAACGACCTTTCATTTTTTCTATTAAAGTCTATGGGCTGGCTGAATGGAGGGATTTTTAGCGGTTTTAAAATTCTAAAACCACCGAAAATACGATAGTTTTTTGTATGCTGTGTAGACATAGCCTTACACTCACTCTGTCTCCCCAGGCTGTAGGTGGTTCTTTTGCAGTGATTAGCATATTTAGCTCCTCTGTAACTAGCTGAGACATTAAAAAGGCATAAGTGCAGAAGATTTAATCTTCAGTAAACAAAGCTACTGTCATGGGGACTGGCGATGGTGCCGTCGCCCCCCCCCCCCAGCCACCCCCCTGCAAGCATGGGGTCCAGCGCGGGTGTCGCAGCCACCCACGACCAGCCCCCTGCTGCCTGGGCCCCGGCGCTCATCCACTTACCCGTCCACGCTCCTGTGCTTCCTGCTTCTGCCTGTCCCAGCCGCCGCGTGTGCACCCGCTGCTTACGTCTCTGGATTACGATTCTGTACCACGCATTACCCCGGCCGCCATCGCAAGCAAGGTACGTCAGGGGTAGCGACCTGGTAGCCTCATGCCGCAGCAAGTCCATCCCGCTTTGCGGCGGGCTCTGGTGAATACCGGGAGCTACTTAGACTCCGCGTGGCTTAACGATCATCACTTGCGGTGGTCCAGCGAATCAACCAACCCATTACAGTACAATCTGGCCATGGAGTCCGCCAGGGTCCAGTTGCCCGATCTCCAGGATGTCACGACGGCCGTCGCCCGGCAGAGCCAGCGTATTGGCCAGCGCGCGGCCAGGATGCAGAACCGCCACGCCACGCCAGCACCAGTTGCTCCTGCAGCCATGGCTCTACCTGTTCCTGCACCGGGACCATCTCTGCATCTACCGCTCCCATCACGCTATGATGGAGACCACAAGAAGTACCGTGTCTTCATCAGTCAATGCTCCATCCACATTGAGATGTTGGGGCATCAATTCCCTACAGAGCGGGCTACAGTGGCCTTTATAATTAGCCTCTTATCTGGGGAGGCCTTGGCCTGGGCCACTCCGCTATGGGACCGAGGAGATCCGTTGACGGCAAGTCTGCAAGCCTTCCTCCAGGGGTTCCGCACCGTCTTCGAGGAACCTGGCCGCACCTCCTCCGCTGCCGCAGCTCTGCTCCGTCTCCGTCGGGGCGACTCTTCTGTGGGTGCAGTTCCACACCCTAGCCTCAGAGCTGGACTGGAATAATGAGGCTTTGATGGCGACCTTCTGGCAAGGCCTCTCTGGGCGCATTAAAGACGAGCTTGCAGGTCGGGACCTGCCATCCGCTCTGGACGAAGTAATTCGGTTAGCCACCCGAATTGATATTCGGTTTGCCGAGAGACAACAAGAGCTCCGCCTCCAACGGGAGGTCGCCCGACCACGCCGTCTACCTCGTCTGGCTCCCGTTTTCCAATGACCTCCACTTCCTTTGCCTATGGTTCCTGAGGAGGAACCCATGCAGGTCGAGAGAGCCCACCTGACCCAGGAAGAACGTTTGCAGCGTCGTCAGAGGCAGTTGTGATTCTACTGTGGCGGTTCTGGCCACTTCATTGGGGACTGTCCGGTGCGTCCGGGAAACTTTCGCACCTAGGGCTCGCAGGAGAGGCATCCCTAGGTGTCAGAGCGGCCTCTCCATTCAGAGCGTCTGACCATTCCCGTACTATGTGGAGTTTCGCCAGAAAGCACCTTTCAAGCCACTGCCTTCCTTGATTTGGGGTCCGCTGGAAATTTTGTAAGCCACGCACCGGTGTCCAAATTTCGTCTCCCGGTGACCCCTCTGCAGAAACCCATGTTCGTCTCCTCCGTCAGTGGCGAATGCCTAAAGGACGCTATTTGGTTCTGCACTGCGCCCCTCACCTTGCAGATTGGCGCCCTACACAAGGAGACTCTGAAACTTCTTGTTCTGCCTTGCTCCTCTTCTGAAATTCTCTTGGGCCTCCCTTGGTTGCAAGACCATGCTCCGACCTTAGACTGGAACACGGGTGAGATTATCCGTTGAGGTCCCGCGTGCCACTCGCGATGCCTTCCGGTACTCCGTCCAGCTCTACGGCCCGCCTCTGTAAAGCCTACGAAGCCTCTGCCGGGTCTGCCCACTCCTTACCAGTATCTAGCCGACGTCTTTTCCGAAAGACAGGCCGAAACTCTTCCCCTGCACCGGCCGTTCGACTGTCCTATTGACCTGCAACCCGGTAGTACTCCTCCCCGAGGCAGAGTCTATCCTCTTTCTGTCCCGGAGACTAAGGGGATGTCGGAATATATCCAGCAGAATCTCCGTAAAGGCTTCATACGCAAGTCTTCTTCGCCTGCGGGGGCTGGTTTCTTCTTTGTTAAAAAGAAAGAAGGTACTCTCCGGCCCTGTATCAATTATCGGGGACTCAACAAAATCACTATAAAAAATCAATACCCCCAGCCTCTGATCTCTGAACTTTTTGATCGCCTGCGTGGCGCAAACATTATTTCCAAGTTGGATTTACGTGGAGCATACAACTTGATTCGTATCCGTGAAGGCAACGAATGGAAAACGACCTTTAATACCCGAGATGGCCATTTTGAATATCTCGTCATGCCATTTGGCCTCTGCAACGCTCCAGCGGTGTTCCAGAATTTTGTCAATGAGATCTTCCGCGATCTTCTCTACGCCTGTGTTATCGTCTACCTAGATGACATCTTAATCTTCTCTCCTGATCTGGAAATTCACTGCCATCACATCCGCCAGATGCTCAAACGTCTCCGTGACCACCAGTTATATGCCAAACTGGAGAAATGCTTGTTTGAACGCACCTCGTTGCCCTTCCTGGGGTACATCGTCTCTAATCAGGGTCTCCAGATGGATCCCTCTAAGCTTTCAGCGGTCTTACAGTGGCCTCGACCAGTGGGTCTTCGCTCTATCCAACGCTTTCTGGGATTTGCAAACTATTACAGACAGTTCGTCCCGCATTTCTCCACGCTTGTGGCCCCGCTGGTGGCTCTTACGAAGAAAAATGCCAACCCTAAATCCTGGCCTCCAGAAGCCCAAGAAGCCTTTGATCGCCTTAAATCAGCATTCGCTTCTGCTCCTGTTCTGTCTCGCCCGGACCCGGAGGGTCCGTTTGTCCTAGAAGTGGACGCCTCCTCAGTAGGTGCAGGCGCTGTCCTCATGCAAAAGTCCTCTTCTGGGAAACTGCGTACTTGCAGCTTCTTCTCTAAAACCTTCACCCCAGCCGAAAAGAATTATACAATCGGTGATCGCGAACTACTGGCCATTAAGTTAGCCTTAGAAGAATGGCGGCACTTGCTGGAGGGAGCTCGCCACCCCATCGATGTCTTCACCGATCATAAAAATCTTCTCTATCTGCAGTCTGCTCAACGACTGAATCCTCGACAAGCCAGGTGGTCACTCTTTCTCGCCCGCTTTGATTTCCTCCTTCACTTTCGGCCAGCTGGGAAGAATGTCAGAGCAGACGCCCTCTCCAGATCCTCGGACACAGTGGGCTTGGAGCCGCCTCTGCAGCACATAATTCCTCCAGAACAACTCCTCACGGCGGCCCCCGTGGACCTTCAACATCTACCTCCAGGGAAGACCTACGTATGCCCTGCTATGCGGCCTCGAATCCTGAAGTGGGGACATGCCTCACGAACAGCTGGTCATCCTGTTGTCCATAAGTCCCTGCAACAAAACGCTCGTTATTATTGGTGGCCCACCCTCGCTCAAGATGTTAGAGACTTTGTCATGGCCTGTACTTCCTGTGCCCGTAATAAAGTCCCTCGTCTCAGACCTGCGGGTCTGCTTCAGCCTCTCCCGGTGCCAGAAAGACCTTGGTCCCATGTGGCCATGGACTTTGTAACGGACCTCTCGGCCTCCTCTGGAAACACGGTCATTTGGATGGCTCACTTTGTTCCTCTGTCCGGGTTGCCCTCTGCCCCCCAGCTGGCCCAGCACTTCTTTCACCACATTTTTCGGTTACATGGTCACCCATTGCATATCGTCTCGGATAGGGGGGTCCAGTTTGTTTCGAGATTCTGGCGGGCTCTATGTGGTCAGTTGCCGGTTCAGCTAGACTTCTTGTCTGCATACCACCCTCAAACTAACGGGCAGGTAGAGAGGGTTAACCAAGTTTTAGGTACCTACCTACGACATTTTGTATCCGCCCGTCAGGATAACTTGTCTGACCTCCTCCCCTGGGCAGAATTCTCATATAATTCACTAGACTCGGAATCCGCTGGAGCCTCTCCTTTTTTTATTGTGTTTGGGCTACATCCCCGCCCGCCTCTTACCTCGTGTCACATTCCTGCCGTGGATGCCCAAGTGCAGGACGTCAAGGCACTCTGGCAAGTCACACGACAGGCCCTTCTACGGGCCTCCGCTCGCACCAAGGTCCAGGCTGACAGATACCGTAAACCTCCGCCCCATATTTAAGCCTGGTGATAGAGTTTGGTTGTCTGCCAAATATATTCTTTTCAAGTTGCCCAGTTATAAGTTAGGCCCTAAGTATTTGGGCCCTTTTGAACCCGGTGTCCTACAAGCTCCACTTGCCTCCTACTCTGCGTATCTTGAACTGCTTCCATGTTTCTCTCCTCAAACCTGTGGTGCTGAACCGCTTCTCCCATGGATCTGTCTCGCCTTCTCCTGTGGCCAACGCTGATAACATCTTTGAGGTCAAGGAGGTGCTGGCGGAAAAAACAGTGAGGAGGAAGCGGTTCTTTCTGATTGACTGGAAGGGGTTCGGGCCTGAGGAGCACTTGTGGGAACCCGAGGCCAACCTGTCATCTGACCTCCTCTCTAAATTCCGAAGAAAGAGAGGGAGACCTAAAGAAGGGGGGTACTGTCATGGGATCTGGCGCGGGTGCCGTCTCCATTGCTGCCCGGGCCCCGGCGCTCGTCCATTTAACCCGTCCACGCTCCTGTGCTTCCTGCTTCTGCATGTCCCAGCCGCCGCGCGCACCCGCTGCTTAGGGCGACGACTGGTCTGGATTTAAAGGGCCAGCG
Organism: Phyllomedusa bahiana; assembly: GCA_025379985.1. Taxonomy (NCBI): domain Eukaryota; kingdom Metazoa; phylum Chordata; class Amphibia; order Anura; family Hylidae; genus Phyllomedusa; species Phyllomedusa bahiana. Next base: position 40,846 of record JAODAL010022530.1, read on the forward strand.
CGCCGGTAATTTCTCAATTGCCGGCTGCTGGTCCTATGTAAGGTACACGCCCCCTGCACTCTCTGCCAGATTGTTGGTGTGCGTTAGTGAGTCTTGAGAGTGTTAGTGTTCCGTATTGATTACCCGTGTACCAGTCTGTTCCGCTACGTTTCCTGACCTTGACTGTTTGCCGCCTGCCCTGATCGTCTGCCTGTCTCTGACCACGAACCTCTGCCGCCCGTCCTGACCTCCTGCCTGTCCCCGGCTACGTCTCTGGATTACGATTCTGTACCACGCATTACCCCGGCCGCCATCGCAAACAAGTTACGTCAGGGGTAGCGACCTGGTAGGCTCATGCCGCAGCAAGTCCATCCCGCTTTGCGGTGGGCTCTGGTGAATACCGGGGGCTACTTAGACTCCGCTCCCTGGCGTGGCATAACTATCATCGCTTGCGGTGGTCCAGCGAATCCATCAACCCGTTACAGCTACAAGGGCTCTGAGGAGTGAAAAGAATTGCTTTTTCGTAAACAAACGCTAATCTTATTAGAGTTAAAGAGCCTGCTCAGAGTGAGCGCTGACCATGGTGATGTGACTCCCTGCTGTCTAATCAGAAAGGGACATATGGATGATAACATAGAGAAACTTGTGTGCACTCAGAGCAGATAAAATCGCTCTTATTTTATAACCAGGGTAAAATAAAAAGACCAATTTATTTAGAAAAAGTATTTAATTACCGATCCCTACATTTTGAGAAGTAATCTTTGCAGTGTGAAAGCCCTTAAATGACCAGTCTTTAAAAGGCTTTAGTGACCAGCTAATTTTTCTCTGTTTACCTCCTTACCTTTAACCTTTTAACAATGTTGGACGTATGGGTACGTCCTAGTGTCGGTAAGGGGCTATGTGGTGGGTTAACACATCATTTATACCAAAAACTGAATGCCGTACAAGAAAAACTCCCACAGACATGGCGTAAGTACGTTTTTTTTTTTAACATTTTGCCCCATATAGTATTTTTTTGCGGTTTCCCAATATAATCTATGACACGGTGCACCGAAATATGCCCCGTAAATAGGGTAACATCAATAACAAGTACAGCAATCAGTGATTACTGTGTAAAATCATTGTTGTCGTTCAGACGATGATGTTTTAACGATCGTACGTCTCAGCACATAAATAGATGTGTATAAGAGGCAAAAAGCTGCCTTGGGCTATTGCGCTGTTGAAAGTACGTACTTTCAACAATGCTAAGAAGCTGTGCCACAATATGCCGCCATAATACGCCATATGAACACCCCATCAGTGTGATTGTCTACAAACTTTTTTTTTTTGTTTTTCAAGTCTCATAGAAATGTCATGAAGAAGCCATAACCAGAGAAAGCTGCGTTTTGGAGGGAAAAAAACACCATTGACCAAAAAAAATGTCATAAGCCAAAGCACTTTATATGTAAGCTGTTGAAACATGTATGAAATATGCCAACTTTAAAAAAATGCTGCGTGTGAAGTAAGTCTTAGGCTAGTTGTAGGTGGAGATTAAAGGGGTTGTCTCACTACAAGGATTGCTTTTTATATTAAAGATCTTGCAAAAACAAGTCACTTTGCAATATGTGTCCATTAACAGTGTCCTACCTATACTGAGATATCCCCTCCTGTATGGGCTGCATCAGCTCTTCAGGTTGCTATAGCTACAGACCTGTTCAATATCTCGTGATACGCTGCCAGCACTGGTTGCTATAGCTACAGAGCTGGTTTCTACTGCAGCCCAGTAGAAGCCAGTAACCACGCCCCTGAATGCAAAATTAAACCAAGAAAACAAGACTGAGGTGAGATGAATCAATGTAGTGAGACAACCCCTGTAAACTAAATTCTCATCACATCAATCCACTAGTCTGACATACACATTTTTAAAATAATGACGTCAAAAATATGCATTACTATGTGCATTGACTTCTATGGCTGGACATATTGCCACACACTTAGGTATCTGTTTCATAACCTTACTCCAGCCGTCCCTTTTTATTGACATATGGAAAACACAAGGCGCTATACATTACAGCAAATGTTTAAGTGTGTTCCAATGGAAATCATATACTGGTGTATGTTCCCACATTTGCATAAGTATACATTTGTATCCATCATAAAAAATTTAAACAATCCAATCAATTTGGAGCAAGAAAATGGATGACATCTGATAAAGAAGCTAGTTTGAAAAAAAAAGAAAAAGCAAAAATGTCAAAGACAGTGCTCAACACAGTGAAGGTTTAGATACGTTTAGCATATGTTATAACGTGCACATTTTACAGTATGGTCAAATGTGATGTGAACCTGGTCTTCCCTGCTGTGATGTCTCCAATACACTGTGCATGCCCCCAGAGAAGAAGAAATATTGTTCCTCTTTATCACACCCTCAAAGGCATCGAAGACATTATAGCGCAGTACTGAGCCGTGAAAGACCACGTTCACATCACATGTCATGGCTCTGTTGTAGGTATCCATTGGGATCCAGACAGATACTGCTGCACAGCCATTGAAAATAATGGAGCAAACATAATCACTTTTAAACTGTTTGCTCTATTTTCTGTTTGTTTGCACTTTAGGAACTGAACACAAAAGCAGGATAGCAAGTCCAGACAGATACCTGCAACAGAGTTGAAAAACATAGTGTGAGTGGGGCCTAAGTTGTTACTTAAAGGGAATGTGTTATCAAAAAATTAATGATTGTTTAACTCACATTTTTATGTTAAACACATTTTTTAGGAATTTTTGGTTATTTTTTTTTTATTTTCCATATCACTTTCGGTATTTTTTTAATAATTCTTAAGTCCTGCAGTTTTCACTTTGGCCACTAAGCCTAATAATCATCTGACACTTCCTGTTCTGTTTAGAGAGCTTTTCAGCAGTGTGCTCATTATCAGTAAAAGCAGGGTCAAGCTGAAAGGAGACACCATTGTGTACAGATAACACAGAATCCACCAGTCACAAGAGGAGATGTCACAGCTCCCCCTCCCCTTCCCTTCACAGTGAAAACTCTCCTATAGACGTCTATGGGACAGAATCTGCATGAAGCTGCTGTAAAGTATCTCTCTGACTGCTGTTAAAGCAGTGCAAGCAAGAATGTCTTCCCCACAATCATATATAGACGGCCGAATTGAGAAATCTACAATCAGGAAATAAAAATGACTGAGAGGAAAAGAATATGGATCAGGGGCTTGATTTAATAAGGAAAAAAAAAATTGGCGACAGATTCCCTTTAAGAAGAGGGATGAGACATAACCCTTACTAGACCTTTGTGTCTCTCCTCATTCATTCCATTGATATCCCTATAGACTATGGACAGCATGTAACCTGATACCTCAGCCAGCAGACAGTATGCTCTGTAAATATAGAGTAAAGGTAGATCATGCGGATGTAAAAAAAAAAAAAAAAAAAACCTTGACATGGGTTGTAAGTTTGAGTATTTTGGCTAAAATATCAACCTCACGTTTGATTTTTTTTTTTATGTTGCAGTTTGACCTTGTTGATACTGGGAAGCAAAGAGTGTCAGTATTTTGTGTTTGGCTGTTTAAGAATGCTGGGCTGCCTGCTTGATGGAATAGTACTGGCATAACCAGTAGGCTATAAACCAGTATGGTGCACCATCTGTAACTGTATGACTGGTATCCTATATAAGCCTTATCTATGTTTGATTGTAATACTAGCAGTTAGTTGGTTGTTTAACATCATTCATGCACTTGTGCAATCTCCCCTGCGTGGTACTGCATCTCTTCATCTCTGTATCTAAGGGGAGGTTCACATGACGTTTTTGGTTATGTTTAAAGATGCGTGTTTGGATCTGTGTTACGGACCCAAACACACATCTAGCAATGAGCAGTGTGATTTTACATTGATTTCAATGTAAAACATGCATAGGTGTTCAGACGAGTGATCGCCAATACGTGTTTACTTGCATCTTTTTTGATGCGTCTTTCAGATCCATTCAAAGAATTGCCATGTCAATTCTTGATCCGTTTGACGCTGCAGACGCCCTATTTAAAACTATAGGGTGCATTCCTGCTGCAGCCGAAACGCATCCGAACACGCACCTGTTAGATGCGTTTTAAATGCAATTTAAGCAGCAATTTTGGATGCGTTTTTCAGATCCAAGACGGATCCAAATATGGATCCAACATGCCCTGTGCACATATCCTAAGTGCGTGAGTGATTGTTTCTAAGTGTTCTGCACCCTAATATATTCTCTCTTGTGGCACCGGGGCTTTTTTTTTTGCCTCATACTGGGAATGAATTTTCAACCTGCCTCTGTAGGAGTAGATATTCTGTTCTGTTTTTGTAATATAAAAAGAAAGAAACTCAAGACATTCAGATCCACAGAGTTTCTGCAGCACAATTTGGAAAAATAATCTTTCATTGGAGATTTGTCACAGATTTTGACTTCCCCCATTGAATTCAAAAGGGAAAATCGACAACAAATCCATAGAGTAACAGCTACAGAAATTGTCATGCTGAAGACTTAAAATCTGCACCGCAGGTACATTTCTACATGCACCGGTGTGGATTTTTTGTGCCGTTTGTGGATGAGATTTCTTAAAAATCGATCCATTTATTGGCTACTACTCTAAGGGTATGTTCACACTGCAAAACTGCGGGGCGCATTTCGGCATGTAATTTCGCTGCAATACGCCGAAATGCACCCTGCAATTACAGTAACTCATAGAGAGCTATGAATTACACCCATCTTCTCTGACACATATTGAAGACCAGGGGAAAGAAGTGACATGTCTGGGGATGACTGAAGTGAATGGGGCCACACACACACACACCACGCTGACCAGCACATACTTCTAAAACACCAGGCGTATTGTGGTGCATACAGTAAACATCGTGTGAACATATCCTAATACAGCTGATGTTTTGCATCCAAATTTGCTTCAGAAATTCCACAGCATATCTGTCCTTCAGGATCTCTGCAAATGGGACAGAAACTGCATGCTTTACACAGTAGATATGCATGTGAAAAACCTACCACATACTGCAGTCGCAGAGTAGATGATTTTAAGGAATCTCATTCACACACTATGGATAAAATCCAAATTTCACATAGAAAATGGACCTGCTGCATGTTAATTTCTGTTGTTCATACTCTGTGGATCTGATTTAGAATTTCCTTATTGACTTCCATGAGGATGGCAAAATCCTCAACAAATTTGCAGTGAAATCTCAATGTTGCAGATATGCAGCAAAGCAACTGAGAATTTTCTATTCTACATTGGCATAATCTACGACAAACCCATACCAAACACTGCAGAGGATCTACAGCATTTCTGGCCCATTGCAGGGTCCCCATGTGTATGTTCAATTTACATGTAGAAAATATCCAGAAAATATTTCTGCAGCAGCAAAGTTGATGAGGTTTTTAAAAATCTCATCTATACACTATAGAAAAAAACTATTCATCTAGAATCTGGATCATTGTAGACTGTTCTGTAACATATTATTGCATAGCAGTGTGCAGGCAATCACGCCGCCAGAGGTCGAGAACCTAGAAGGACCAAGGGTATGTTCACGTGTCCGACTTTTCCCATCCAAGATTTCTACTTTTCAGTGTTTTTGCACCTCGGATTTGGATGCAAGTTCGCTCGATTTAAATGCAGCTACCCATGTCACTCCTGCCAGAGCAAAATCCGAGGAGGATCCTCTCAGTATCGGAAGATGATCCGCACGAAAGGTCCTTTTTTTTCTGCACTACAGTTCTGAAATCCATGGTGTGGTAAATCTGCACTGAGAGTAAGGGTGCTTTCACACGGTGCGTTTTTGGTGCATTTTTGATGCGTTTTTTTGGATGCGTTTTTTGTGCAACAATGTATATCATTAATTGTTGTGTCTTCCTGCACAAAAAAAAACGCATCCAAAAAACGCATCAAAAACGCACCGTGTGAAAGCACCCTAACAGAGTATGCCTGAGTTAACATATTGTTTGTGATGTATGTTTAATGTGTTCATAGGGTTAAATAATCTGATGGAAGCCAAAAATGTGTCTTCTTGGAATCCCTCCTACTAGTTTACAGCTGTATACTGCATAAAAAAGGTGTGGAAAAGCATAGTAAATTGTGGCAGTCAGCAAACATATGTGTTAAACATATACAATTATTACAGTGGGAATCTATTAATAACAAATGTCACTGTTTGCCATATATTTAAAGGGATTTTCTAACTACAATGGTTAGGTTTCAAAACGTCAGGAAAGGAAAATAAAGACTTTCTAAAAACATTGCTTTTTTATATTGCCCTGGTCAGGAGATAAGAGAGAGTTTATCTGCTCTGAGTGCACACAAATGCCTCTAGATTACTGTCCATATCTCCCTTCCTGATTAGATAGAGAGCAGGGAGTGATGTCACCATAGTCAGAGGGAGCAGAGTCTTTATCTCTAACAAGGTTAGATTGTTTGCCTTTGAAGAGCACTTGTTTTTCCTCTTTGAAGGTCTGTAGCTTTGTTTCCTACAGATTAAATTTACTGTAACAGGCTCACCTAGGAATAGCAGAGGTGATATGCTAATCACTGCTACAGAGCCAACCACAGCTTGAACAAGCAGTGTGAGTCTGAAGCTGCCTGTGACTCTGTGAAACTGCAAGGTGAGAAACCCCTTTTAATGTACATGTCGAGAGAGAGATCGAGAGACAGAGAGAGAATAGAAAGTAAGTCTGAGACTTTTTTTTGTATATAGGACTTTATTTCATGACATTAATATCAATTTTCATATCAGCTCTAAAACAGTTATTTTTTTAAACCAAGTATTAGTGCTGCTAATCCAGCAGTGATAGCTACAGCAGATAATGCACCCACTGCTATTGATGTGCCTTCAGTGGACCCTTCAGCACTCTGCCTTTCACAGAGATTAAGTCGGCAAGCCTCGCAATGCTCTTCATCATGTGGGCCGTCCAGCTTGCCGTAAATGCTGGGTGGACGGTCATCATTCACATTTTTTTTCCCATAAAATACCTTCTGGATATGATTGACTAGATTGCTGATGACCTTTTTCTTATTTTCATCTGTTATGCCAGGCTCTTGCATTAGGGGTTTATTGCATGTTTGACATTCTTGTTTGAAGATCCTCATTGTCACAATCCCATAATTCTGGTAATTGTTTAGTTTCATATGGAACAATATTAATACTTTTGATGAGTTCCATGAGTGTTTACAACTCAAGCAGAGAAAGCTAAGAGAAAGAGAAAAAATAGACACATCTCAGAAATGCTTCAATCACTATTTATAGTTCTCTGTTAAAAAGCAGAAAATGAGTGATCATCAACTCTGTCGGTATTCTTCGCAGAAAAGCAGTTTAGTCACAAACATTGAATTAACTGCTTGCAGACCACTTGTTGACTTAAAAAGTCCTGGAGGTTGGGATATATCTCTCCAAGGACGCTCTGGAATGTCCTTGCAGAATTCGCAGCTGCAAGTTGATTGTGCAGTTGTGGAAGTGGATAGCCAGCTATCAGCTCTCTATAGAGAAGGCATGGACAATTGCTGGGGCTGGGGTTGCTGTGGCTTGGTAACCGTAGGAGTTGCTGTGTCCTATCAGACCCAAATCAACTCCCCAGTGAGTTCAATGGTCTATTTCCCTGGTAACTGGAAAAGTTATGTAGAAATGCTCCCTAGGGTCTTTTCCATACTTCATGGGGAGCTCACTATGTAATAAAATAATAAAAAAATCAATAAAACAGCCCAAAAAACTGCAACTTTTAGCCACACCCTACATGACTGTAAAACTATGTATATCACCGACATGAAAATGTCCGTAATGGAAATGTGACAATTACAAAACGTATTTTTTTGCGCCACTTTTGCTAATTAGAAAAGAAATGAAAATGTGAAAAACAGATTTTTTGACATTTTATCCTCTTTACTGATATTACTAAAAACAAATAAAAATGACAAAAAAATAAAACCTTACGTATCACGCAAAAAAAAGGCAAAAAGTTAGTAGAATAACATACTTTGATAAAGTGTTATAGCATTCAAGCCTGCGTACAATGAAATATGAAAATCTGCCTGGACAGGGAGGGAGAGTATGGAGGCTACATAAGCCTGTGAAATATTAGCTAAAAGTTATAGTTATAGGGTGTATATACCAAAAAAAACCTACAGAGGTCCTGGAGAAGTGGAGGGCAGCAAAAGACTTAGGGAGACATGTATGGAACTACAGTAGGTGCATCGAAGTTCATATTCTCATCTTTTTTTCAGTGTATAATGCACCTGGATGTATGAAAGTGGTTTGTGTGCGCTCATAAATGGTGTCTAAAGCATACATGCCAACTCTCCCGCTTTTGGCGGGGGGGTCCCGCTAATTGGGGTCCCCCCCACCCTCCCCGCAGAGTTGGCATTCCTCCCGCCGCCAGCAGGCAGCGGGGGTTCTTTAAATGACTGCTAGTGCGCTACTCTGGCGCGGCCGGGCCGCTCCTACATGCGGGTCAAGCGACCGCTCACCCGCCCGGCCAGTCTTAAGGTGCAGGGAGGGGGCAGGAGGGATCGTTCCCATCCTCCCCCAGTATGTACAGTGTCGGTGAGCGCTGTACATACAGATCAGCGTCGCAGGGGGTGTGACGCGCGGCTGCACTGCCTCCCCCTGCGACGCTGAGTCGGTCGGCCAGGAGATGTCCGGAGCTGGTCGCGCTGCAGGGAGCCTGGTGAGGTAAGTGACTTTTATTATTTTATTTTTATTAGCTATAGGGGGGCACTACCTGGCTACTAAAGGGGGCAACTACCTGGCTACTAAGGGGGCAACTACCTGGCTAACAACGGGGGCAACTACCTGGCTAATAAAGGGGGCAACTACCTGGCTAACAAAGGGGGCAACTACCTGGCTACTAAAGGGGGCAACTACCTGGCTAACAAAGGGGGCAACTACCTGGCTAACAAAGGGGGCAACTACCTGGCTACTAAAGGGGGCAACTACCTGGCTAACAAAGGGGGCAACTACCTGGCTAACAAAGGGGGCATCTACCTGGCTAACAAATGGGGGCATCTACCTGGCTAACAAATGGGGGCATCTACCTGACTACAAAGGGGGCATCTACCTGACTACAAGGGGACAACTACCTGGCTACAAGGGGGCATCTACTTGACGACAAGGGGGGATCTACCTGGCTACAAGGGGGCATCTACCTGCCTGTAAGGGACACTACCTGGTTATGGGGGGCTACTACCTGGCTATAAGGGCATCTACCTGGCTACGCGCGCCGCCCTCTTCAATCTCCTACATTTCCATTTTCTAAAGTTGGCAACTATGGTCTAAGGCGATGTTCACATGGCTTATACACGACGTAATTGCGGGACAGATTTCGCCCGCAATTACGGCGTGTGTACGGGGCAGGACGGGGGCAGCAGCTTGCCGGCCCCATAGACAGCCATTATCCACGACGCATATCCCGCTGGGATAATGTGCATGTCACTTTCTCCCCGCTTGGAGTATTCGCTGAGCGGGGAGAGGAGACGTAATCCATAGTTCTCTATGAGAACTGTGGATTACCGTAATGACTTGGACGGATTTCAGCCGTATTACAGCGCAGTACGGCGCGCAATAGGGACTGAAATCTCTCCCAAAATAAACCATGTAAACATCGCCTAAGGGTGCTTTCACACGGTGCGTTTTTGATGCGTTTTTTTCAATGCGTTTTTTGTGCAGGAAGGCACAGCAATTAATGCTGTATATTGATGCACAAAAATAGCAGCAAAAATTGCATCAAATTGCGATTGCCGCGATTTTTGTGCAGTAATGTACAGCATTTATTGCTGTGCCTTCCTGTACAAAAAACGTATTTAAAAAACGCATAAAAAATGCACCCTAAAGTTCATTGTGCCTCACCTGTGTGTTTGCTGCATTATGGAACTTAGGTGCATAAGTAATGCTCCAAACATGTATAAAGGCTATAGATAGGCTGGAAATAAAAGAAAAGTCATTAAAATAGCATGTCAGTGAATAGAAACTATGGTACTGATCTTGCTTGGTGGACCACATGTCCCAGCAAGACCTGTGCTGTGCTGGCTCTTGCTGTAAGTAGAATAAAGGGTGAGAGTAACAACATAATCAGTGGGTTATTTAATGTAAAATTATTTTTACATTCTATTAATTTTAAATAAATTTTATAGGAGATATTTTTATATTTTTGGGATGTTATATATTTTTATATTAATGTTATTAAATTTAAATAATTAAATTTTATATAGTTTGATAATTATCATAAATTACTTTTTATTATTGTACTGGTGTAAGTTGAGAAATAAGGGACTTTTTTTCCCTAACAGCAAATCTAGCTCCACTTCGACTCCTCAGACTTGAAAGACCACATTGAAATAGGTCTGCCTGTCCGAACAGTAACACGCCTAGATTTGTCGAATTACATTCATTTATGTGTCTAATATTTCGAGTGTGGTGCGACATGCCCCCAGAATACCCCCTCATGTTAGGCACATTAGAAAGTGTCGAGTCTTACGAACAATGTGCCTAATATTAATAAGCCGCATTAGACATCGTAGACTGCTCAGTTAGGCGTATTTTACGCCAGAAAATGGTGAAAAACCTGATCATACATGTCTCCCTTAGGCTATGTTCACACGACATACTTTTGGCACGCATTTTGCCACGTATTTGCGCTCTAATACGGGAGAGATACGAAATTATGGTAATCCATAGTTCTCATAGAGAACTATCCCTTCCTCTCCCCGCTCGTACAATATGATTGTATTGTACACACGGGGAGATAAGTGACATGTCACTTATTCGCGGCGCTGTTGCGTTTTTTTCTATGGGTCCGGCGGGCTGCCGCCCATCCACGCCACGGGCGTGAGCACTGGTCGGCGCGAGCTCCCGAGACACACGATGTATTGCGGCACGTACTGTACGTGCTGCAATACATCGTGTGAACATATCCTTAATGTGTACTAAATTTGACCAGGCATCTAAACATGTACGTTATAACATATTTGCTAAACACATGCCTCACGTGCACTGTTTTGAGCAGACATGTGACATCTGTTCTTTTAACCAGCTTTTCTATTGACTATCACCCATCTTTTATTGCAATTTAATTTGGTAGGTTTGTTTATAATTTTATGACCGCCTTGCGTTAAAAATTAATGGTTATTTGACGGATAATATAAAAACAGACAGAAGGTGAATTTATGTTGCACATCCATCCACCTACAAGAGTAAATAAACACGTTACGTTTTTCATTGTCACACCCCCAGATAACGGATCCATCATCTGTTTAAAATAACGTTGTGTGCACTAAGCCCAAGTTGCATCCCTTAGGGTGCTAAACAATACTTGCTCAGAACAACTAAACGAAGTTCTTCACATGGGTTGGAGGGGGCTATGCAATGAAGCGCTGAAGGGTAAATACAATTGGATCTAACTCAACATTAAGTTGAGAATTTATTTAAATGCAAATACAACGCGTTTCGCGGGTGTAACTCCCGCTTCCTCAGGTACATACAAAAGCACTGTTTTGTGCGCGAGTTTAAATAGAACAAAGCATCAAAGCGAGGTTCAATGAATTGTAAACATACACAAGAGGTCACATGATGTCAACAATAGAGTAACAATATAAACAAATACAAAGATAGTAAACGATACACTCGTGTTTACAAAATCCTTTTGAAGATACTAAAGTAAAATACAAATGGTTACACAGAAAAATTCTTTACATATATACACATAGACATATATATATACATAAAAATATAAATATACATAAAAAACTATTCAATGTTTAAATGACTAAAATATTTTAAAACAACAGAAAAAAGCAAAAAAGAAAGCGCATGGATTAATATTGTATAGAAAAAACAGGATTGCAATAATAAAACACATGTTAAAAATGTATAAAAGTGATTAACCCATAATAATAAAATAATATATTACATTACTGTCTCTTGTATTTCATTAAGACCATGGGGGGGCAAGGGTATTTAATTTATACATCCAGTAGATTTCTCTCTGGCCTAAGCTTTTTGATCTGTCCAGGACTTTGGGATTGATACTTTCAATCGGTTGAATGGTGAAATCAGGAGAATTACTATTGTGTACTGATTTTAAATGGCGCGGTAAAACTATAGACAAGACGTTCATGAGTTATGTCATATCTATGGTTAATTAACCTTCTAGACAATTTATTTGTAGTTTTACCTATGTATTGTATTCCGCAGTTACAGGTAATAAGATAAACAATAAAAGTGCTTGTGCAGGTAAGATGATTTTTAATACTGAACTTTTCTCCAGTTGTTGTGGATTGAAAATATTCTTTCTGAACAATCTGTCCACAACATTTGCATAATGGATGACCACATGGAAATGAGCCCTTCGGTTTTGGTACTTCAGATGTTTCATTTTCTTCCCTCTGGGTGTGTTGTTTGAGTCGTGAGGGGGCAAGAATATTTTTTAAAGTGCGAGCCTTACGATAAATAAATTTAGGGCGTTCAGAAATAACCCCTTTTAAGATTGGATCATGCAACAAAATACTCCAATGTTGGTTTATTATTTGTTGGATCTCCCTGAACTGGGAAGTATGAGTTGTAATAAAACAAAGGTCGGATTCTTTTTGTTTTCTTTTTTTATCGCTTGGATTTGTTAGGTAAAAATCTTGGTTTTGTGCTGCCGCTTTTTTATATGCGCCTTCCAGAAGAGCTTTTGGATATCTTTTTTGAATAAATTTCTCTTTCAAGGATTTTGCTTGAATTTTAAAATCACTTATTTTTGTACAATTCTTCTTTATGCGCCTAAATTGCCCTTGTGGTATATTATTCAACCATTTCTTTTGGTGGTTGGAGTCATATGCCAAATAATTATTTGAATCAGTTGGCTTGAAATGGGTTTTCGAGACCAGTTTACCTTCATCTACATAAATGTCAAGATCGAGGAAGGTAATATGCGTAGCATGAGTGGTGGCTGTAAAAGCAATGCCCCATGATGTGTGATTTAAAAATTCTACAAAAGAATTAAAGGATTCCCTAGGACCCCTCCAAATTAAAATCAAGTCATCTATAAATCTTTTATAATATAAAATGTGTTGGTAAAAGGGATTATTAATATTAGTAATAAAATTATTTTCAAACGCCCCCATAAAAAGATTAGCCACAGAGGGTGCTACTTTGGTACCCATGGCTACCCCTACTTTTTGGTGAAAATGAGTTTCACCATATTGGAAAAAATTGTTTGTTAAAATTAATTCCAAACCTTTAATAAGAAATTCTTTAAAATCGTTAGAAAAAATAGGCTCCATGTCAAGGAATTGTTTTACTGCTGACAATCCTGCTTGGTGATTGATATTAGAATATAAGGACATGACATCTAATGTGGCTAATAATTGATTGTCTTCCCAAGTTGTTCCTACCAAATCTTTTAAAATAGCATCAGAATCCTTCAAATGACTTGATAAACGTTCTACAAGAGGTTGGAATTGTATATCCAAAAAATGAGACAAATTTGATAAAATCGAATTAATGCCAGATATTATTGGGCGTCCTGGAGGGTTCACTTGATTTTTGTGGATTTTTGGCAAGTGATAACCACTAACTAACCACTTCCAAGAATACGACTAATCCATTGGAGCCCACTCCCCCTACATCTACCCCTTCTCCCACACCTATTCCATCTAGTTTTATAATAACGAATTCACCTCTAACTCAGAACCAAATTATTGATCTCACCCAATCAGACTCACACTCCATGGAGTCTGAATCTTCAATTCCTTGTGCTCAGCCGAATGGAAGTGATTCTTTTTTAGGGTTGTTTCACCTATTGAATGTATTCAATACAGTGGAAAAAAGTTTTCTACCACTCAATCCGAATGCACAAGTCCAAACACCCCTTTTAGACAGAAAAAGAAAGCTAAAAGTAGAGGACAGAGAGGCCACCAGAGCAGAAAAATACACCAAACCAGATATTTCTCCCTAATTAAACAAAAAAATAAAATTTTAAAGAAAGCGTACATGTTTTCACAGAAAAAACAGGAAAAAATTTTTAATCTTCTAATTATGTTCTCACCCCATAGGAATCTATCTTGAAAAGAGGTTTAGGTTTTTAGCCCCGACAATAAAATCAATGTCTTTTACTGTATTCCAAGATATTCAGGTTTTATAAGAAAACTTACCCTCAAACGTTTTTTTTAATAGAAAGAAAACAAAAAAGACCCTCAAAACACTATCTTTAGAACCAGAAACTACTCCAGGTCGTTTAGGACCCGGTTAAACCTAAGTCTAAATTTTACCCTACATCATCCCAAGGTAATTTTTATACCGGTATTTTTAAAGAACTTGTTTACTGATCTCAGGAAAATTCAGAGGAAATACCTTTAAACCCCAAATCTGACTACTAAAGAAGTAAAAACTCTAGACAATTATCAAAAAATATGACATTGTAATCAGAAATGCAGAAAAGGAGGAGCAGTGGTTATCCAGGATTACCATGATTACAATGCAGAAGCATTAAGGATTCTTAATGATACTTTTTATTATAGTGAAGTAAATCCTGATGTACATGAGTCACTCAAAACAATGTATAATGATTTTATTAAGGATAGTTTCGAGAAAAATATCATCACTAAAGATGAAAAATTATTTTTAATAATAGATAATTATACTATACCATTCTTTTATCACTTGCCAAAAATTCACAAAAATCAAGTGAACCCTCCAGGACGCCCAATAATATCTGGCATTAATTCGATTTTATCAAATTTGTCTCATTTTTTGGATATACAATTTCCCAAAACCTCTTGTAGAACGTTTATCAAGTCATTTGAAGGATTCTGATGCTATTTTAAAAGATTTGGTTTGGGAACAACTTGGGAAGACAATCAATTATTAGCCACATTAGATGTCATGTCCTTATTATTTAATATTAATCCACCAAGCAGGTTTTGTCAGCAGTAAAACAATTCCTTGACATGGAGCCTATTTTTTCTAACGATTTTAAAGAATTTCTTATTAAGGTTTGGAAATTAATTTTAACAAACAATTTTTTCCAAATATGGTGAAACTAATTTTCACCAAAAAGTAGGGGTAGCCATGGGAAACCAAAGTAGCACCCTCTGTGGTAATCTTTTTAGGGGGGCGTTTGAAAAATAATTTTATTACTAATTTTAAATAATCCCTTTTACCAACAATTTTATTTTTTAAAAAGATTTATAGATGACTTGATTTTAATCTGGAGGGGTCCTAGGGAATCCTTTAATTCTTTTGTAGAATTTTTAAATCCACACATCAGGGGGCATTGCTTTTAAACAGCACCACTCATGCTACGCCATATTACCTTCCTCGATCTGACTTTTATGTAGATGAAGGTAAACTGGTCTCGAAACCCATTTCAAGCCAACTGATTCAAATAATTATTTGGCATTGACTCCAACACCAAAAATAATGGTTAAATTTAATATACCACAAGGGCAATTTAGGCGCATAAAGAAAGAATTGTACAAAAATAAGTGATTTTAAAAATTCAAACAAATCCTTGAAAGAGAAATTTTTTCAAAAAAGATATCCAAAAGCTCTTCTGGAAGGCGCATTTTAAAAAAAGCGGCAGCACAAAACCCAAAATTTTTACCTAACAAATCCAAGCGATAAAAAAAATAAAAAAAAAAAGAATACGACCTTTGTTTTATTACAACTCTATTCCCAGTTCAGGGAGAAACCAACAAATAATAAACCAACATTGGAGTATTTTGTTGCATGATCCATCTTAAAAAGGGGGGTTTTTTCTGAACGCCTAAAATTTATTTATGTAAGGCTCGCACTTTTAAAAATATTCTTGCCCCCTCACGACTCAAACAACACACCCAGAGGAAGAAAATGAAACATCTGAAGTACCAAAAACCCAAGGGTCATTTCCATGTGGTCATCCACTATGCAAAGTTGTGGACAGATTGTTCAGAAAGAATTTTTTCAATCCACAACAACTGGAGAAAAGTTCAGTATTAAAAATCATCTTACCGCACAAGCACTTTTAAATTGTTTATCTTATTACCTGTAACTGCGGAATACAATACATAGGTAAAACTACAAATAAATTGTCTAGAAGGTTAATTAACCATAGATATAAAATAACTCATGAACGTCTTGTCTTATAGTTTACCGCGCCATTTAAAATCAGTACCCCAATAGTAATTCTCCTGTTTCACCATTCAACGATTGAAAGTATCAATCCCCAAAATTTCCCGGACAGATCAAAAAACTTAGGCCAGAGAGAAATCTACTGGATGTATAATTAAATACCCTTGCCCCCCATGGTCTTAATGAAATACAGGAGACAGTCATTTAATTTATTCTTTTATTATTATGGGTAATCACTTTTATACATTTTTAACATGTGTTTTATTATTGCAATCCTGTTTTTTCTATACACTATTAATCCAGGCGCTTTCTTTTTTGCTTTTTTCTGTTGTTTTAAAATATTTTAGTCATTTAAACATTGAATAGTTTTTTATGTATATTTATATTTTTATGTATATATATATGTCTATGTGTATATATGTAAAGAATTTTTCTGTGTAACCATTTGTATTTTACTTTAGTATCTTCAAAAGGATTTTGTAAACACGAGTGTATCGTTTACTATCTTTGTATTTGTTTATATTGTTACTCTATTGTTGACATCATGTGACCTCTTGTGTATGTTTACAATTCATTGAACCTCGCTTTGATGCTTTGTTCTATTTTTAAAATCGCGCACAAAACAGTGCTTTTGTATGTACCTGAGGAAGCGGGAGTTTCAACCCCGCGAAACGCGTTTTTATTTGCATTTAAATAAATTCTCACTTAATGTTGAGTTAGATCCAATTGTATTTACCCTCAGCGCTTTCATTGCATAGCCCCTCCCAACCCATTGTGAAGAACTTCGTTTAGTTGTTCTGAGCAAGTTTTGTTTTTTCTTCCTTTGGCGTCCCTCGTGGCACCTTCGCGGGAGGAGGCAGGAGCAGCTGTATTTGTTTCCCGTCTCTGGTGGATCAAAGGAAGCATTCATACGAGCTGTACCGTAACTTGTACAGCTCCAAAAGGTGAGCACCTGCCTTTGATCTTACACCGGGTGTTTTTTGTCAAAGTTCCCCAGTTGCGCTTTTCCTTGCAGCATATTTTCTACCCCTCGGAGCGTCCGCACCTTGATTGCACCGGGAGGAAGATTCTTTTTTGCTAAATATATCCCTTAGGGTGCTTCACACAGTGCCGTTTTGGTGCAGTTTTAACTGCGCTCCAATTAAACTGCCTTTATTACCAGCAAGCTTCTTTCACTTATCTAAACTGTTTGGAAAGTGAGTAATCAATTACAGTGTTTGAAGTCTTGTGGATTACAAACACACTAATTGATTACTCACTTTCCAAACAGTTTAGAGAAGTGAAAGAAGCTTGCTGATAATAAAGGCAATTTCATTGGAGCACAGTTAAAACTGCACCAAATCTGCGCTGTGTGAAAGCATTCTTATTTCTATTGCATCTTTAATTTGTCCCCGATGGTTGATTTACCCTTTAATAACCACTGATATACAGGCAGTATAAAATAAGCCCTGAGCAAAACACATGAGTGTCTCTCGTTTGAATGACTAGGATAAGAGGAACCTCTGATCCTAGCAGTTTAACTCTTTGGCCTCGTTCACACGGCTTATTTCGCCGCGGATTTGCCGACGGATTGACGATCGTCAATCCGTCGGCAAATCCGTCCGAAATAAGTCACAGTCCTATTTTCTATTGATTTCAATAGAAAATACGGCTCGTCGTTCACACGACGCGTAGTTCCGTTCCGGATTGCCGCGCGGGATTGACGGACGGCAATCCGGACGGAAAAACAATTCAATGTCAATTATTTCCGGACGGATTCACCACCTACAATGATTGTAGATGGTGAATCCGTCGGGAATCAGTTAACAAATTACGTGCCACACTTAGTGGCACTTATGTGCAACTGATTTTCAACTGATTTCAGAACGTATTTACATCGGAAATCCGTTGTAAATACGTTCTGAAATAAGCCGTGTGAACAAAGCCTTAGATCTCTGCAGTCAATAATGAATGGAATCGTGGCCTAGGCAAGTGAATTGTTGTAATAATTCCTTTAAAGGGTTGTCTCATATGAAGATCATAGTTGAAAATGTGGGGACCAAAAATCTAAGGATGTACCGTCCTTGGTTACTATTGGCAAAGTGCTACGGTTTTAGATAACGGGCTGGTTTACATGTGCTTAGCAACGGTGTTTGTTTACTGGTCAGGGAAGCATTCTGTCCTGCCCAGGTCGTGCACATGCAAAGGAAAGGCAGTTAAGAGGAGGGGCAGGGATGTGTGTATTGGCAGGCAAGGAGGAGAAGCAGTGAGAGGACATGCAGGGGGGTTGAGTGTATTGTATCCTCTTCACTGCTTCTCCTCCTTGCCTGCCAATAGAAACATCCCTGCCCCTCCTCTTAACTGCCTTTCCTTTGCATGTGCACGACCTGGGCAGGACAGAATGCTTCCCTGACCAGTAAACAAACACCGTTGCTAAGCACATGTAAACCGCCCGTTCTCTAAAACCGTAGCACTTTGCCAATAGTAACCAAGGACGTACATCCTTAGATTTTTGGTCCCCACATTTTCAACTATAATCTTCGTAGTGAGACAACCCCTTTAAAGAGATGGTCAGTTATACCACCAGTTATAGCTGAGTTATAAATGGGATAGGAACTGTAGATTTGTTTTAAGGGTATGTTTACATGGTGTGTTGAATCCGTTTTTGGATCCATTTATAGATGCGTGCTTTGGACCCTAAATGGACCAAAACACGCATCTAACAATGTGCAGTATGATTTATATTGCTTTCGATATAAAACACGCATTGGCATTCAAACGATACTTGTTGTACATGTGTCTTTATGATGCATCTTTTGGATCTGGTGAAAAGAACTGACATGTCAATTCTTGATCCGTTTGAAGCAGCAGGCGCCCTATTTAAAACTATATGGTGCGTTTCTGCTGCAGCAAAAAGACATCCAAATGCACCACTTTTGAATGCGCTTTTGAATTTGTATGTAAGTCGGAACAAGTAAATTTATTAATTGTATTTGTAACTCCAGCAAAAAAAAAAAATAGTTTTAGATTGTATAGGAAAGAATTTTTACATTTGTTTTGCTGTCCCCCTGTTTAGAAGATTTCACTTCACTTTCTGTCTCTCATGTGCTGCTGTGGCATGTGGCTCTTGTAATTTCACAGCTAATAGCTGCTGAGGAACATGGAACCAGTGATGTACCTAAAGGGGTTGCAGCGGCCGCACTTGTGTCTGTGCCCCTAAGCTAGGAGGGCCCACAGGCCCTCTTCACCACAAGGCTGTATCATTGGGTCACAAAGACCCAGAGATCGCAGCCACCGCCGCGGTCTGCATGGTGCAGGCAGCAGCTGAGGCAGAACGGCCAGGATACACTGATAATAATAATAATAATCTTTATATAGCGCCAACATATTCCGCAGCACTTTACAAATTCGAGGGTAAACGTACAGTCATTACACATTAAAAGTACTTACAGCTGAGACACAAGGTGTGAGGGCCCTGCTCGTGAGAGCTTACAATCTATTAGGGTGTATGGGTGAAACATACAGTAAGAAGTGCCAAGTTTACAATGGTCCGGCCATGTTTCATAAATAGGGGGTGGTTTACATGAAAAATGGATGAACCTGCCACCCTGACAGTACAGCTATTTACAGATAAGTGCCTGTGAGTGCCCTAGTGTAGGGAGTGACAGATGTGTGTGATAGCAGTTAGGGATCTTGGTAGGCCAGACCGAGAAGATGTATTTTCAGGGCCCTCTTAAAACTATGAGGGTTGTGAGCGTGCCTGATCGCCGCGGTAGCATATTCCAGAGAATTGGTGCCGCACGTGTGAAATCTTGGAGACGGGCATGGGAGGTTTGGATGATTGATGAATGTAACCTGATATCAGCAGCAGAGCGGAGAGAGCGGGTCGGGTGGTAGACAGAGACGAGGGAGGAGATGTAGGGGAGGGGGCAGCGCTGTGGAGAGCTTTATGAGTGAGAATGCTGAGTTTATACTGTATCCTGTACTGAATGGGCAACCAGTGCAGTGACTGACACAGGGTAGAGGCATCAGTATAGCGGCTGGAGAGAAAGATAAGCCTGGCTGCTGCATTCAGGACAGATTGAAGACGGGAGAGTTTGCAGAGAGGCAGACCGATAAGCAAGGAGTTACAGTAGTCAAGACGAGAAAGAATAAGAGCAGTAATGAGAGTTTGAGTTGTTTCCACAGTGAGAAATGGACGGATTCTGGAGATGTTCTGGAAGTGCAGGTGACAGGAGCGGGCAAGGGATTGGATATATGGGGTGAAGGACATATCAGAATCTAGTATAACCATGGTATACACTGATCCTAGCCGTTCAGCCCACTGGAGACTTCATTACATTACGCCACTGTCTGTACTAAGCCCTAAGCCTATCGTTAGGCTTAGGGCCTAGTAAATGCCGGAAGTGGCTTCCCGGAGCTGGAGGAATGATGATGTCAAGCCATCTGCTCTGGATAGCAGCAGGATAGCAGGGGAGAGTTGAGTATTATTATTATATTTTTATTTTTTTAAATATGGCCCACCTGTCTTACTACTGGAGGGGAAAGAGACCCTACATGCACCTTGCTTACTACTGAGGGGGCCCTATATCCACCTGGCTTACAACTGGGAGGGCTGTATATCCACTTGGCTTGCAACTGGGGAGCCCTATATCCACCTGGCTTACTACTGAGGGGGGCTAAATCCACCTGGCTTATTACTGGGGGGGGGGACTATATCCCACCTGGCTTACTACTGGGGGGCCCTATATCCACCTGGCTTACTACTGGGGGTCCTATATCCACATGGCTTAATACTGAGGGGTCCTATATCCAGCTGGCTTACTTCTGGGGGACCCTATATACATCTACCTAACTACTGGAGGCCCTATATACACCTGCCTAACTGCTGGGGGGAGACCCTATATCCACCTTCCTTACTACTGGGGGTCCCTATATACATCTGCCTAACTACTGGGGAAAGAGAGACCCTATATACACTACATAACTACTGGCTGGGCCCTAAATACACATACCTAACTACCAGGGGGATCCTATAGACACCTACCTAAGTAATCCAATTTCATTAAGGGATTGCTGCAGCATGCTAAGGATTGTTGCACTTTTAATATGGAGAAATAAAGATGTTAATAATTTTAACTATAAGAAGTTGGATTCTTCCTGGTGCCAGAGCAATCTCTTTACGAAATTGGATAGCTGAGACACTCTGCCGGTCCACAGAGTTTTGCTGCGGACCGTAAAACAATGGCCAGAGGACAAGGAGTCTGTACAGGTGAGTGGGGGAAAATATACAATTATAGTCTAGACACCTACCTAAATACCGGGGGACCCTATATACACCTACCTAAGTACTTGGGGAAGAGCCTGTATACATCTACCTAACTACTAGGGGGCCCTATATGCACCTGCCTAACTACTGTAGGAGACACAATATACAGCTACCTAACTACTGGGTAGTATATAACTACCTTGCAAATGGGGAACTATGTACCTACTTACCTATGGGGAGCACTATATACCTACCTACTGGCGGCCCTATGTACCTACCTATTGGAGTCCTGTATACCTACCTACTAGAGAGGGCCCTATATTTTTACGTACTAGAGAGGGTCCTTTATACCTGCCTACTAGAAGGGGCCTTACACACCAACCTATCTCCTGGGGGACAATGAGTAAACAGTCCTTATAGGTAGGTTAGACTCTAAAAATGAGTCAGATAAGTAGGCAGACTGTTTCTATTAAGTAGGTAAGGTCCCCCTACAGTGTAGGTTTCCCTTCAGCTACCTATTGGGGGCACTATATAGCTACCTATTGGGAGGCCTATATACTTACCTACTGAGGGGAACCCAATACTGAAGGGGGACTTAACCTACTTAATAGGAAGAGCCTGCTCACTTATCTGACTAATTTTTAGCATCTAAACTATATACCTACCTAAATGAGGTGTGTTTCTACCTATTGGTTGCACAAATGAGGGCCCTATATTTTGCTGTGGGAACTTTTACTGTTTAGAGACTAATGTTTGTGTGATAAATTATGCAGTTGTGGCCAGGAGAAGATGTCATGGTGGTCTGGACCAGATGAAGAAAGAAAAGAGAGAACGACTCATCAGATAAGAGGTCACCTGTGAGTCTCTAAATGTAACTTCCCTGTAATCACTTATACAGCTGCAGAGTCAGATTGGTATCTACCAGTTATTGGGGCAAATGGATGGCATTTAAAATGGTCTTAGGGGTTTTTAAAGGTTTTATTCAGTAACATACAATGTTTTTATTCAGTCTCTTTGTGGGGATATTTGTGTGATTGATGACAGATTATTAGGTCTTTTTATGGTTGTTAGTATTATTCCCCCACGGCCCGAGGCAAGGGAGCGCTGGCTGGGGCTAGAGTACGGCGCCATCGCGTCCGCTCTGCTACTTCGCTGACGCAGAGCTGCAGGGAGAGCAGCAGAGTCGGAGGAGCGGCGCATCAGGGAGGTGGACCGAGGTGATTAAGTGATTTCTTATTTACTACCCCTATGTCTGCTATAGCCCCCATTGCCGTTTAACCCCCCATATGCCTGGCCTATACCCCACACCATATGCCTGCCTATACCCCCATACCGCCTATACCCCCTATGCCTGCCCATACCCCCATAGCCTGCCTATACCCCCATATCTGCCTATACCCCCCAGATGCTGCCTATACCCCCATATGCCCTGCCTATACAGCCCCCATATGCCTTTTCCTATACAGCCCCCATATGCCTGCCTATACAGCCCCCATATGCCCGCCTATACCCCCCATATGCCTGCCTATACCCCCCATATGCCCGCCTATACAGCCCCCATATGCCCGCCTATACAGCCCCCATATGCCCGCCTATACAGCCCCCATATGCCCGCCTATACCCCCCCCATGCCTGCCTGTATACCCCCACAAGCCTGCCTGTATACCCCACAAGCCTGCCTGTCTACTTATATGGGGCCCTTTAGCTACCTAAAACCCTACCTATATGGCCCCTATAGCCCACCTAACCCCTATCTACCCGTATGGCTCCCTATAGCTACCCAAACCCTTTCTGCCTATAAGGCACTCTATTGGCTACCTAAACCTTGCCTATTTTTGGGGGCCCTATATATCCTATCTAAATCCTGCCTGCCTAAATGGACCCCATTTAGCCAGGGGCAGGTTCTGGAAAAGTCAGGATTCTAAGAATTTTGTGTCTAAATCTGCAGGGACAGTGGTCCCGGGAGATGTCATCATGAATGTTGGACAGATGCAGAACAAAAGAGAAAGTCAATGACTGGTCAGGGAAACGTCACCTTTTGAGTCACAAGATGTAACTGCACTGTAATCACTTATATGTCTGCACAGGCTGTGTACACTGCTTATCTACCACAATTTTGGTCACTGTATGGAGGTAATATACAGTCTGCAGAGCCTGTGTACACTGTGTCTACCACTATATGGTCACTGCATGGTGGTTATATACAGTCTTTCAGAGCCTGTGTACACTGGTGTCTACCACTATATGGTCAATGTATGGAGGTAATATACAGTCCAGATGTGTAAAGGGGAATACCACTTAGGTCACTATATTATTAAAAAATTTTTTATTTTTTAAATTATTTC
>JAODAL010022531.1:0-5000 GCA_025379985.1 Phyllomedusa bahiana
AGGGGGGGCTTTTGGGGGCCCCAGGACGGGGTTACAATGTCCATTTTCAAGTAAAATGGGGGTTAAAATCATACTCCCCTTCGGGCATTTTTTAAATT
The DNA here is from genome assembly GCA_025379985.1 of Phyllomedusa bahiana. NCBI lineage: Eukaryota > Metazoa > Chordata > Amphibia > Anura > Hylidae > Phyllomedusa > Phyllomedusa bahiana. The sequence continues at coordinate 99 of JAODAL010022531.1, forward strand.
TTGGGTGATGCGGGTTTAAGGGGTCGGGCTGTGGAAACAAACAGGGATTGAAAGGGGCGTGCTTTTTTCTGTGACTTTTTATAACCTAAGTGTGTTGCCCAAATTTTACAAGTATCCATTTGACGTTGTGGAGTTTAATTTTTCACCCTTCCCCCTTTTTTGGGGTGAAATAATGAAAGGTTTTTGCTTCCCCAAGACTTTAAGGGCATCCCCATAATCGATGCTCCATAAAAAAAAAACCTTATCATAGGGGGCCGCTTTAAACTATCGATCGATTTCGAAGCCAACGCAATCGCTAAACACATTATTAGTATCGAAACCCTTTTGGCTTCCAGTTCTTGTGAACTACAACCCCAGCACCCCCCTGGGACACTTTATTTGCAGCCTCTTGGACACGGAGCACGGGACATGCACTTTGGGGAATTCTTTAAAAAAAACCCAACCTTCCAGTGAGTGTCACGTTTACACATGTATAAATTACGGGGCGCCCTATGAATAGACTGTATTAATAAATCCACCTGACCACTCAATCAAAATAATTCTGGACTTATTCAAAGCTGCTGGCACCGATCCTTCCCAGTGATTTCTGCCACTTTGGGGTTAGGAAAATTGCTCGGAAAGGAAATTTGATTTGAAGATTATTGTTAGACCATATACGGTGAACTTTATACCCGTATCATCTGGATATCAGGAAACACTGATCGTACTTGATGGTTGTGTGATAGCCGAGCGGATAACATCTTCTAGCACTGACAGGTCCCCCAGTGACTTTATCAGGGTGCGGGAAATCTTCTTGGCATCTGCTCCTCCTCTTAACACAGTCAATTGTATATAAAAGGGGACCATGGGGAGTTTTAGACATATTTTTATTTATTTTAGTTTATACAACATCGCCATATAACACCGCCAAAAGTCCAAAATAATATTTCTTCACTTTTTAAATTCCAAAGTCCACTGGCACTACCAAAGTGCCAGATAATTGCCTTTTTTAAATTATACTTTCCCAAGGCTCAACCTACTACCATAAGTGCCAAGTAAATGTGCCCCTATCTAAATTATACTTCCTTAAAGGGGATTTGCCAGGACCCAAGTTTCTTACCTCTCCTTATCAGCACAGGGAGAATGTCAACAAATCACGCTGAAGTAGATCCAAACAGCACTTCAAATTTAAAACGGTTTTTTTTTCACCCAAAAAGTGCAATGCAAGTTTCAGTCAACTGAGCCTTTCTCAAGCAAAGTATAGTGTTTCACAAAACATTTAAATACAATTGCATCAATCAAATCAAGTGAATACATATGTGTCAATAAACAAGTGATCAATCAATTATAAGTGTTACATAGTAATAATTCAAGTGGTTACAAAATATTACATGATATAAATACCTATATCCTACAAAGATGTGTATTAACCGCCACATAATGAATCTCGGCGTTCTCTGCCTGTTACTGCGCATGGACGGGGTTTCTGGACGTGCACTCAAATTGAAGATTTTCCGGTGCTGCTTATTCTACTTTTTAAACAAATCACGCTGAGTCATGAAGGCTGCAGGGCTGAGAGGGAGGGGGTGAGTAAGGAGTGAGGAATAAGGGAGCGTCTCAAAACTTAAGTGAAATAATAAACAGTACAACAGTGGATTCTCAATACAGCAAGACATAGCCTCAAGATGCACTTTCTTTACCCCGGTGCCTTAAAAGCTCATTCATTTTGCCTGTCATCAGATAAGAAGTGTTTCACTCAAGCGCGGCCTGTCAGCTCCTGGGTCCTGTCTAGTGGAAGCTTTCAGGTAACTAAGGGGGATTGAGAAATGCTGTAGCTCTCAGAGTCTTCACTTTTTGTAATCACATATATTTAGAAAAGTGATTAAATACCCATTTTGGAGGTTCCCACATCAACATTACATGGTGGCAAAACCCCTTTAAGTGCTCATATCATACTACCATATAGTGCCAAGATAACATGTACTATCCAAATTATACTTGCTTAAGTGTTCACGATACTACTACTATACAGAGCAAAGATTGTATGCGCTATCCAAATTATACTTCCTTAAGTGCTCACATGATACTACCATGTAGTGCCAAGATAATGTGCGCAATCTAAATGACACTTCCTTAAGTGCTCATATCATACTACCATATAATGCCGAGATAATATGCGCTATCCAAATTACACTTACTTAAGTGTTCACGATACTACTACTATATAGTGCCAAGATTATTTGTGCTATCCAAATTATACATCCTTAGGTGCTCACATGATACTACCATATAGTGCCAAGATAACATGTGCGCTATCCAAATTACACTTACTTAAGTGTTCATGATACTACTACTATATAGTGCCAAGATAATGTGTGCTATCTAAATTACACTTCCTTAGGTGCTCACATGATAGTGCTGCAATATAGTTCAAAGATAACATGCACTATCGAAATTATGCTTCTTTTATACTTCTTTAAGTGCTCAGATAACACTACCATATTGTGTCAAGATAATATGCGCTATCCGAATTATACTTCCTTATGTGCTCAAATGATACTACCATATAATGCCAAGATCACATGCGCTATCCAAATTATACTGCCTTAAGTGCTCACATGATACTGCTGCTATATAGTGCAAAGAAAACATGCACTCCTTAAGTGCTCACATGACACTACCATATAGTGCCAAAATAACATATGCACTATCCGAATTATACTTCCTTAAGTGTTCACAATACTACTACTATATAGAGTAAAGATTATATGTGCTATTCAAATTATAATTCCTTAGGTGCTCACATGATTCTGCCGCAATATAGTGCAACGATAATATATTTCCTTAAAGTGTTCACCTAATATCCCGAGATAGTGCCAAGATAATAGGCGCTATCCAAAATATACTCCCTTGAAGTAAGATGTTCTCGTACTTCAAGGACAGTCTGGACTCCAAACTAGTACATTGTATATAGCCAGTACTGCTCCTAGTTGAGAAGTAGATATAATTGCTTCCAGTATAGACAATGCTCTGTGAGCTAAACAACCAGGCTGATTGCACATGGTTACTCCTGCTTTTCTATTACAGTCACCATCCTGATTATGTAGTAGTACAGTATATTATGTTTATGGTATAAATGATGGGTATACCCTTTTAGAAAAGCCCTAAAACTTTCCATGGGTTTTCATAACCAGACAACACCTTTAGCTGCACCTGCAGTCCTATGCAAAACCAGAGAAAACCATTTCAGCTCTGCTACATTTGTAAAAGTCCCGGCCTCCAGTGATTTGCCCCCTATACCATCATGAGACGCTTATAGGCCCAGATATGTGCAGACAATACAGAGTTAAAATTCCAAATTACTCTGTGACAGTGCCTAAAGCACAAATTAAACCTGGCTATGGCTGGCGTCAGGGCTGTAACATTCATGTCGTGCCAGCGCTGTCATTGCTATAGTTACCCCTCACACCCGAGCCCCCTTTTTATGTTTTTACAATGCAGGCAGCGATCTTGGCTGCTGGTTCCTCTGAGCAGCAGCTGCTCTGTCTCCGCTCTACCTGCTAGTTATTGTACCAGCTACTGTACTAAGTAGTCTTCCTGGCAGTGGCTCCATGGCGCCATGCCAGCAGTAATGTCATCAGCAGATCCCAACCTTTACAGGGAAGGATCTGTCGCCAGTGTCTGCAAAACCATCATACGGCGCAGGAGCCGCATCCGGTGACAAGATGAAATTGGGATTTTCTTGAAGGGTTATGTCGGTCTAGAGAGGCAGAAAGCAAGAGACATGTGCAGTAGATGTAGGGTGGCCCCAGAAATCAACTCCACAGGTGACCCCCAAGAATGAACTCCACAGGTGACCCCCAAGAATGAACTCCACAGGTGACCCCCAAGAATCAACTCCACTGGTGGGCCCCAAGAATGAACTCCACTGGTGGGCCCCAAGAATGATCTCTACTGTGAAGCCCAATATTCAACTCCACTGTGGACCCCAATATTCAACTCCACTGGTGGGCCCCAAGAATCAACTCCACTGGAGGGCCCCAAGATTCATCTCCACTGTGGACCCCAATATTCAACTCCACTGGTGGACCCCAAGAATCATCTCCACTGGAGGGCCCCAAGAATCATCTCCACTGTGGACCCCAATATTCAACTCCACTGTAGGCCCCAAGAATCAACCCCACTGGTGGCCACAAGAATCAACTCCACTGGTGGCCACAAGAATCAACTCCACTGGTGACCCCAAGAATCAGCTCCACTGGTGGGCCCCAAGTATCAACTCCACTGGTGGGCCCCAGGAATGAATTCCACTGTAGGCCCCAAGAATGAACTCCACTGTGGAGCCCAATAATCAACTCCACTGTAGGCCCCAAGAATCAACCCCACTGGTGGCCACAAGAATCAACTCCACTGATGGCTCCAAGAATCATCTCCACTGATGGCTCCAAGAATCATCTCCACTGGTGGCCCCAAGAATCATCTCCACTGGTGGCCCCAAGAATCAGCTCCACTCGTGGCCCCAAGAAGCAGCTCCACTGGTGGGCTTCCGGCATCCACTTCAATATTGAACACCGATATCACTGTTTGCTTTTGTAGGTTTTCAGATATTTACAGTGTACTTCACCCTGCACCTGAACCAATCACAACATTTCCATGCTCTCCATAGTGTATTATGGCACTATTGGTCCCGTCTCTCCCATAGACTGTAATGGAGCGCAGTAGCCCACCTCCTGATTGGCCCTACGAGCCAAGCCCCTGCCCTTTCAACCAATCACCATTCTTCTTTATCCTTCTCCTGTATCTTAAACTATACCGCCTTTTCATTTGATTGGTTAACGCTATCCCATAGAACATAATGGCTTTCTGTCGCTCGCAATCTGATTGGCCGACTTCTGCCGCCCAATGAGAAGTGCGAACAATATT